>CAMZMU010000041.1:159336867-159486589 GCA_947311845.1 Poa pratensis
CGCCCCAGCTTGAAATTATTTGTGATTTTTTTAACAAGGTCTAGAACAAAAAATTAGATTATTAACAAGCTCCGCCACTGGCTGTGAGGGGACTCTGAAGAAGAAGGGAGAAGTAAAGTCTTCGTAACTTCTCCCAATGGGTAATCGTGTTCTCAGTATGAAGTAGTCGTCGCCTGGAAGCCGTAGCATTCACAACGACGTCGGATTAGAGCATCCGCTCCTGGAGGCGCTGGAAGAAACTGAGGCAATGTTCCCCTTTTCCAACTTCCATTCGTTGTAAGGAAGAAGTCCAACGCCCTTATCCTTTTTTCTTTACATGACAGATGGGGCCATAAGCATAAGCTTCGACGTTAGCAGCACTCTAATCTCTATCCTTTTTCCTCACATGTTTCATTGACATGTTGGATACATAGTGCTTCCATCACTTAAAGTGAGGCTCTCCATGCTACCGTTTAAAAACATTTTTTAAATGTCTCAAATTTTTCTAGAAAAAATGTGAGTGTTTTGTAAGGTATGTGTCTACATCCTTCAAAATTTCCACGTTAAAATTCGAAACTTGAGAAACAGAAAAGACTAATATATCATCAATAGTGCGACGTGGGCTCGATACGGTGGCCGGAATCGAGGAGTAGCTCGCCCGACGTCACTGCGACGACGAGGAAAATGTGGAGGTTGAGGGAGGCCAAGGAGGCTGCTCCGGTGGCCGGAATCGCAAGGGGCGGCGAATTTTGGGTGATGATCCGAAAACAATGGGTAGGGACCAATTTCGGTTAGCTCTTAGTGCAGTTATTTTTTGCCCCAGATATTAAAAAAATGCAGGTTTTTGGTATTCTTTTTTTTTACCTAATCTGTTGGAGATGCACTAACAAGTTAGCAGGAAGAAGGTCCCTCCCAAATACTCCTACGTACTACTTCCTCCGTTTTTTAATATAAGATGTTTTAGGTGAGTGAACATACACACTTAAACTGTTTATATACATTTGTGTACATTCATATGTGGACAAATGGTAAAACATATTATATTAAAAAACGGAGGGAGTACGTGCCCGAGCCACGACAGAAGGCCGGAAGGGAAATGTGCACGGCTTGAATTGAATGTACGGTTTTGCTGTCGGTGCTACAGTAGTAAGTAATTTCAAAACGACATTTATCACCACGTACGGGCGCCGCCGGTACAAGCGCAGTTCGTGGCGTGGCCTGCCCCATTCGCAAGGAAAAATGTTCCGTTCTTTCCAGCCATGGCCCCAAGGGGCAATCGTATTTGCGGTGGACGTAAATTTTTAACCATGTCTTGTGATCCAAGCAAGCGATGCCGAGCGTAGACAACTAAGTGGACACGGAGAACGTACGCGAGTTCCGTATATTAATCGGCAAGTGTAGGCCTAGAACCATTGACATTTAGGAGACACAGGCAGCTGGAGATCGTCGTACACACAGCATCGACGTCGACGTTTATGTTGGAGTATATCTACACACGGTTTTCTGTTTTTTGTTTTTTGGAAACATATCTACACCGGTTGGTGCCAGGGAACAAGGTATAACTCGGCCAGATCGAGCTAGTCGTAGGCGGTTGATGGCCCAACTACAGTACGGCACTCAATTAGTAGTAGCCCTTAATAATTACTCTCCCATTTACCAGGACCGGCCCAGGGGCCTCCCCTAGACTAGACTAGAGGCTACACCAATTACTCCAGAATCTTTCTCGTGACCGCGTACAGCACAGAGGATCCCGATGGGACGTCGCTGCGGCTCCATGCTTCCCCAGCTTTCGCTCCGGGAGCAAAGCGGCGACGGTGCACGGTACGGCCGTCCCTGCTGCTGCCGCGCCACCTGGCTGCGACGTGTTTGATAGTACACTGGGAGTAAACTACGCGTCTTGGACTACGACTAGGTAAGCCGGCGCGGCGACACGCCGCACCCATTGGACTAACTCGTACGATAAAATTTATTGTTTGTGCACCGTTGGTAAATGTCGACGGTAATTACCGTCCAAAAATTCGCGGAGTAACTATTCTAAAAGGACCGACATCGGGAAATTACGGTCGAGACTGAAGAGCTGTGGCGAAAATTGTCATCAGGTGTGTCTTCAAAGTGTGACGTCAAAGTATTATGTCACTGTCGAGGTTGAAAATACCTGACTAAGAATTATCGTCAATGAAGTCGAGAAATCCACATCAATCTACCATGGAGAAATACGGTTGGCAAAATGCGGCTTTAAACCCTTTCTATTCTATTAAATCTATGAAGGGATACTATTACACGAACTACATATAATAAAGAGAAATGTAAACAAAAGGAATGGCTAAATTAAACATCAGGATCATATGAACATAGGGGTAAAAAAGAATGAAATATATACCAGTGCGTGCTAGATCTAGAAGCGTTCGGCTACTCATTTTCAAACAGAATTTTGTGTTAACATACAGATAAAGGCCGAATTGTGCTGATAAACCAAAGGAAAGGAAAGAAACTGAATCAGAAAAATATTAGCCTCATGGTAGTTAAAGAAATTTGCAAAATATTTAATAGTACTTTCGAAATAACATATGTGTGGCAAATAAAATTCACGATCTAGTACAGAAGCTGAGTACAAGGCTATTGCTAATGCTACGGCTGAACTGATTTGGGTTGAAGCTTTGATTCGTGAACTAGGGGTTTCTCTTAAGGAACGCCCTTGCTTATGGTGTGACAATCTTGGTGCAACATACTTATCAGCAAATCCAGTTTTCCATGCCCGGACTAAACACATTGAGATTGACTATCATTTTGTACGTGAGAGGGTTTCCCAGAAGTTGCTAGATATCAAGTTCATCTCCACAAAAGACCAAGTAGCAGATGGTTTTACAAAATCTTTACCTGTAAATCTTTTACATGAGTTTAGGCGTAATCTCAACCTTACTAAGGTTAAGATTAAGAGGGGTTGTTAGAGTTGTAATACGAGTAGTATCCGGTATGGTATAGTATACCACCCGGATACGTACTCCCCTTTGTAAACCACGACAGGGGTTATTCCTGCCCCATATAACACGTACACGAGCCCCAGGTCGGGGCATCGTTCGCTGCCTACGAGCATCGACAGCCAGTCACTTGATTAATCTTACGGCGTCGGTGTTATCTGGCTTGATTAATTAGCGGGGAGTACATGTGTCAATCGAGTGAAACACGTCACGCCAGCAAGTTGCCCGGCTTAGATTACTGATTAACCGCCGCTTATCCGTTCCAACCGAGGAAAGCAACGTATGCTGATCATTCACAGCTCCCGTCATGCATGCATTTCTCCAGATTATAATGCAGTACTCCCTCCGTTCCAAATTACTTGTCATACATTTGCCCAAAAGTGGATGTATGACAAGTAATTTGGAATGGAGGGAGTACATGTCAAGCTGAATTTTCCTGTCAGCTTACACAGAAATGCAACCTTGATGTCACAGTTAACTTTTAGTCAGGGGCATGTTGTAAAAATATATTATTGTTGCGTTGTTATTAGGTATTGTTAAAGAGTAAAACGCACAGATTGTCTGCAAAATTCCACGTTAAATTTCGAGAGAAACGTTGAGAAACAGAAAAGACAAATGTAGCATAAATAGTGCGACGTGGGCTCGATACTGAGGCCGGAATCGAGGAGTAGCTCGCCCGACACTGCGACGACGGGAAGATGTGGAGGTTCGGGGAGGTGCTCCGATGGCCGGAATCGCAAGGGGCGGCGAATTTTGGGTGTGATCCGAATAATATGGCTGACCAATTTCGGGTTAGCGCTTAGTGCAGTTATTTTCTGGCCCCAATATTTGAAAAAATGCAGATTTTTGGTATTGTGGTTATTTTAGCTAATCTGTTGGAGATGCTCTGACAAGTTTGTTTTTATGCTCTGACAAGTTAGCAGGAAGAAGTAGCACGAGGTCCCTCCCAAATACTCGTACGTACTACGTGGCCGAGGCACGACAGAACGCGGAAAGGGAAATGTGCACGGCTTGAATGTACGGTTTTGCTGTCGGTGCTAAGTAATTTCAAAACGACATTTATCACCACGGGCGCGCCGCCGGTACAAGCGCAGTGCCCCATTACCATCTCGGTGCAAAACAAGCCTGTTCTTAACATGGTGACCTGTGCGCTCCTTCGTTGGGTCTTGTGGGGAATGCCTAGTTTCGCAAGGAAACATGTTCGTTCTTTGCAGCCAAGCCCATGGGTTTTCGTTGACCATTGTATTTATCCGTGGGCGTAATTTTGAACCATGTCTTGTGGTTCAAGCAAGCGATCCGTATTCAATCCAGTAGATAAAACGAAGTGGATCCGTATTGAATCGGCAAGTGTAGGCCTAGAACCATTGACATTTAGGAGACGTAGCTGGAGATCGTACACACAGCATCCACGCCGACGTTTAGACTAGCCATAGTGGGGAGTATCATATAGTAGTATCATGCATATGATACTAGTCTATGTTACTACCTTAACTATGGGTAGTAACATATTTGTGGTATCATTAATATACCATTAATTAGGTTGTAGACTCATCATGTCTTGAAATGCGTTATGTTACGGTATCTACCTATGATACCACCATCATCTCTTTCATCATTAATTGCAGTGCCACATCATCTTTTGTCAACGTGGCATGCATGATACTCCGTACTAGATATAAACCACCACTATGGCTAGTCTTATGTTGGAGTATATCTACACCGGTTGGTGCGAGGGAACAAGGTATAACTCGGCCAGATCGAGCTAGTCGTAGGCGGTTGATGACCGAACTACAGTACAGTACTCAATTAGTACTAGCCCTTAATTAGCAGGACCGGTCCAGGGACCTCCCCTAGACTAGACTAGAGGCTACACCAATTACTCCAGAATCTTTCTCGTGACCGCGTAAAGCACAGAGGATCCCGATGGGACGTCGCTCCGTCTCCATGCTTCCCCAGCTTTCGCTCCGGGAGCAAAGCGGCGACGGTGCACGGTACGGCCGTCCCTGCTGCTGCCGCGCCACCTGGCCGCGAGACTGCGTCGTGTTTGATAGTACACTGGGAGTATACTACGCGTCTTGGACTACGATGTGGGCGTTGCCGACTGTGCGCTGCTACAAAATGGCTTCTTTACCTGGTCGTCACAATATATGGTGCTGGAAATTTATATTTTTAAGCACTCTATGAAGAGCAAAACATTGGCTGTATGGATAAGGCCAAACGTATCGAGTGATAAGAAAATAATTTCGGAAATGCGGATCGAAACATCTGGCAGAAAAGTCTCTCGACCCTACGTAGGGCCGCGGGACCCACCATCATCAGTCCGATGAAATAGCCCTATCCAATCCAAAGCAGAAAATAAAGTTATTTTTTCCTTTTTTTTCAAACAGGTCCGTAGCACTAGTCCTTCACTATCCAGTCCTCTCCAGACCCTACCCTACCCTACTACGCCCGCACGTCACACACGGCCCCGTACTACCCAGATTACCCCTGAGCTCCACGACACGGCCAAATGAACTGTGGCCCATTATAGTGGGGTAGAATCGTCATCTCACCCGTATCCTGGGGCAGACGGCAACGGCGTGCGGGCCGCGTGTCCCCGTCCGGCGACCAACGGCTCGCCCCACTCCGCCACGTTCCCGCTGCCAGCCCGGGCCCACCACGGCCACGACGTCACCCTACCCCACCTGAGCCATTACCTCCCTTTAAGACCCCGGCGAGCCTCCCCATTTGAACCCCCTCTCGCCTCGTTGCCTCTGAAACTGCGAGAAGGAAAGGGGAAGAACGCGCTCGCCGGAAGGGAAACAGCCACCACCGTCTCCGGCGAACGGACTGGTTGAGCGCTGGCGATTTTTTTGTGGTTGGAGTGGTGGTTGGTATCGGGCCGGTGGTGGTGTGTGTGGGTGGTTGGAGTTGGGGCGCGAGATGACGGTGTGGTTCTAGTAGTGGTGGTAGGATTCAGTTCACGCGATCGATGCCGTTCCAGCTCAAGACCACCGGCCACCACCACCACGGCGCTGCCATGGACGGGAAGCCGCCGCCGCCAGCGCCCACTCCCGCGCCGTCTCTCCCCGCCGCCGCGCCGCCGAGGTCTCGCGGCTCCGGAGGCTGCTGGTGCGGGTCTCGTCCTCGGACCGGGTCACGGCCGCGGGGGACGGGAAGGACGAGAAGCCTCCAGCGGCCGGCGGCGGCGGAGAGGCGGATGTGGGGTCGGTGGGCTCGACCGCATGGTGCTCAGCTTCATGGAGGAGTCCGGCGCGGCCGTGGTCGAGCGCCCCCCGCGGGCGCTGCAACTGCTTCAACGGCAGCAACTACGAGGAGAGCGACGACGAGGAGGACTTCTTCCTCCCCTCCGGCCTCGCCTCCGCTCCGCCCCCCGCCGCCGCCGCCGAAACCCTGGACGCCCTCAAGGTACTTGAACTTTTTTCAACATGGCGGGCGGCCCCCAAATTGGAAAACCGCAGCGAATTTGACGGGAGCCCTTTGGATTCGTGCAGGGTCTGGTGCAGAGTGTGAGCGTGGCGGAGCGGAACCTCCTCGCCGACGCGTCCCGGATCGCGGAGAGGTGCGGCAGGACCTGCAAGGGCAAGGCCGAGTGCCGCCGCGCGGTCGCCGACGGCCTCAGGGCGCTCGGCTACGACGCCGCCGTCTGCAGGTCGCGCTGGGAGAAGACATCCTCCTACCCAGCAGGTACTTACTACAGTACCCTTTCTCCTCCTCGGTTCACCTCGGCTCGGCAGATACAACAGAGGCTCACCGCGATGTATCTATCTGCGCAGGCGAGCACGAGTACATCGACGCGTTGGTGGGCGACGGGGTTCGCCTGATCGTGGAGGTGGATTTCCGGTCGGAGTTCGAGTGGCCCGTTCGACGAAGGCGTACCGCGCGGCGCTCCAGGCGCTGCCGCCGCTGTTCGTGGGCTCACCGGACCGCCTCGGGAAGATCGTGGCCGTCGTGGCGGAGGCGGCGCGGCAGAGCCTCAAGAAGAAGGGGCTGCACTACCCGCCGTGGCGCAAGCCGGAGTACATGCGCGCCAAGTGGCTGTCCCCCGCACGTCCGCACCGGCGACAAGGCTTCCGCCGCCGCCCCGTCGCCCACGGCCGCGAAAGGTACGCCGGTGTCGGCGGCGAGCTTCTCTGGCGAGTTCGAGCTCCTGTTCGGCATGGACAGGAAGAGCGGGGGTTCCGTTACCGCCGGGAGAAGATCACGGTGGTGGTGTCGCGTGGCGCCCGACGGAGGAGGCAGGCAGGCTGCCCAGGGCGAAGGTCGTCACGGGCCTCTCCGCCGTCCTCTGAGTCGTGGCGAGGTGGACGATGATAACCACCACTATTACCACTACTACTAGTACTACCAGTAGATCCCGTAACAATTTTCCTTCCCCTTTTTCCGTTTCTTCTCTAATGCGCCCTTGGATCCGTTGCGGATCCAGTTTTTGGTGTTTTCGTGTTTTTCCGGGGTTTTTTGTTTCGGAAAAAAGAGAAAAAAAACATTTGCCTCCTAGTAGTAGTAATTTTTGTTCTTCGTCATGAGGAGCTGTGAAGCTTTGATTCTTCTGCACCCCCTCTGCCGAGTAGTAGCTGCTGCTGTAAGATGAGGTTTCTTGCTGCAAACCTCCCTTTGCTCCGCTTGTAGGAATTAATCAGTCACTTACCATCCCAGCTCAGTTTTGAGTTCTGGAACTAGTTGTTATTGCTATGGAAGAGATGAACAATGAGTAATACAAGTAAGTATATGACATTTTGAGACAATCTTTCAGTGTGCTCTGGTCCTCTGCTGCCTGTATGTATGACGATGATACGCTTGAATTGAACTGTACTGTAGTATGCTGTTACTGTGATAAGCGATGATTCAGTTGGGCCAGATTCTCTCTGAATTTTTGTTGCTCAAAGAAGGGATGAACTGGGGACAGTGTGGGGAATGGCATGATGATGAACAAGCAATCAGACCGAGACGTTGATCATTCGAAGGGTGGGGCCCCTCTATCCGGTACTACTATCCGCGAAGTGTAGAATAAGATTTGGGGTGGGATTAAAATAAGGGTGCGAAATGCGGAGAACTGAGCGCGATCGGCGACTGACTCCGCTCGCTCGTGCAGTCTCGGGCGCCACGCCACGGTCCACCACCACCAACCCCTGCCGCAGGGCAGCATCGCGAGGTGAAATGAGATGGCTACCATGGGAACGGCGTGACCACACTTTGCCTGGCTCGCACTTCACCTCCACCACTACTTTCACCACGGTAATTTTTCTTGTCCTGTTCATAGCAGGATTCTTTAATTCTTCTTCGAGGAGTACCGTCAAACGACGACGGGTAAAAGAGGAGGAGCTGGGTCACCGTCATGTGTGCAGGATTCTCGTGACACCAGGGCGTTCAGCGATGAATTCTTGCCTCAAGACCCAGCTGCACTGCACTCATCGTCAGGTCATACGTACACACCCACGCGGTCAGCTCATACACCATCACGCCAATTTATAAAGGTCACGTGAGGGTTCACCAAGGAGGCAAGGACTAACTGAAATTTCTAGAAAAAGTCTATTCTGGACCTTGAATATGTAGAGGTTAGCTATCCACTGTTCAAGATATTTCCGATATTCCAATAATCGGTCGATTTTTCGCTTCTCAGTGTCTCATCGATAAGATAAATCGGCCGATAAATTCGTCGATATGCCGATAAATCAGCCGATATGCCGATAAATCGGCGATTTATCCCTTATCTTGGGTCGACCGATAAGTTTCTGATAAGCGATATCCCCAACATTGGCTAAATCGAACTCTGAATTCCCGTTCTTCGGTAAACTGAACTATTTATTGAATCACAGTCTAAATAGGAACCTTGAACCTAATTTTTTAAGCAAATAATAAATTACCAATTGCTACTCCCTCCGTTCACTAATATAAGGCATTGGACCCACTTTCAATTTTGACTACATACATACTGAAACGAGCGAATCTACGTATAAAATAAGTCTAGACATGTTAGAATCAAGAAAATTGAAATGTTAGGTCCAGTGCATTGTACTAGTGAACAGAGGGAGTACTTTCAATGACGGCATAGGCCTCTTGTCATATATGTCCTCTCTCTCTCTCCGAGTACCAGTGCGCGATGCCGAGAGTCAGCTCGACCGTGGACCCGCTCACCTCTTCCTCGCCGGCGGTGCCATGTGCATTTGTGTAGTGCGTGGGTCTGGTGGACAAGGTGGGCCTGGCATACTCGACCTTGATGTGGCTATCTACTACTCGTGTCAGCGGAAGCTCGCGAGGTGGGCCACAACTTGGGATATGCTATGATAGTCGACTATGTGCAGACGCCCAACGACGACGGGAGAACAAGATTGTTGTCGCCTCCTCCCACTCTTCCCAGGCTAGAACTACTCAGGGAGTCCACAACACTCTTCTCCGCAAGGCCCCCCTCTGCTGCCACACGCTTCTCCGACGAGGTGCTTCCTTCGGCGCTAGCGCCAGAGGGCGTGGTGGCGGCGGCAAGGCGACACACCCACGGGAAGAAGAAGGTGGCCAATGAGGAGGGGATCCTCACAGATGACGACGATTCGGCTTCTCCTTGCTCCAAAAGGAGTACTTGGTAGGGGAGAGAGATGTACTAGGTTTCTTTTTTCGAGATTGGAAGTTCGAGGTTGGATTTAGCTGACCAACAAATTTAAGGTTTAGAATGGACTCTTTCCAATTTCTAGCTATACATTGGACTTGGAGTACAAGGAAAATAAATGGGAGGGGCTGGCTTCGCTTCGGGGCGTGCGGCCTCGGGCATGGGAGGGAGGGAGGACGCGAGCGAGCGAGCATCGTGCTTGGCGGCGAGTGCCCCCGGTCCGGGGACGCGAGATCTTGGAGGCCATGATTACACTGCCAGCGGAGCCCTCAAATTCGGCCCCCAAACTGTCCGCGGACGCGTTCGGGCACCCCCTAAAAACATGTTGCTACAACCACACACCTCTAATTTAAGATACCAAATTACTACAAAAGCATGCAACGTGCATACGAGTTGCTACTTGATCCTACGTGCAGTTCATGCGACGATAGCCACCTAGCCTAGTCTACTCATCGTCGGACAGGACGATGACCGTTGTTGCGCCGGCGCCGGAGCCGCCCTGTGCCGCAGCTGGAGGAGGGTCCGGAGAAGTCCCCTGCTCGCCGGAGTCGGTGTAGAAGAACCAGATCCGGAAGATTCTGGCACGTAGATGCAGCCTTCACCAATAGTAGGAAAAGGCTTATAGCCACCAGCGTACCGCTGGCGGACAGAAGTTTCGTCCGCCAGCGCTACGACCGCTGGCGGGCGGTTTTTCGTGTCCGCCACTGGTTCTGGACGTAACGCTGGCGGACAGGAACACTGCCCGCCAGCGGTAGGAGCAGAAATCTGGGAGGAGGCGGGGCAAACTACCGCTGGCAGGCACATAACATGCCCGCCAGAGGTACTTAACGTACCGCTGGCGGACGCAAGGTAGGGGCCGCCGGAGAGAGCGGCCAGTTTTGTCCAGTTTTGTCCCAATGATAGCATTGGAGAGAGCAACAAGGCTCGAAGTAGGATTGCCGGTTGGGTTCCGCCTATCCCTCTGGAGGTCGACCGCGGACGGAATTTCAATTCCGTAGCAGCGTAGCATCCGCAAGTCATTGTGGATAGCCACGCCGTAAAACTTGATGGTCTTGTCACCTAAGAAATCCACGAGGAGCTGCGGCTTCCGATCAGCCCAGCAGATCTGGAAGACAAGTGTCTCGGTCGCCACCGAGAGTTGAAGGACGGCGGCGCGCTGCTGTTTCTCGGGTGGAAGATTCTTCTGTGGACCCGGTAGAGCGTCGGTGAACTCGCAGTCGAGTCCAACGCACTTGATCGTGCGGCGTCGAGATATAACTTCTTCACGTCGCGGATCCACCTCTCCACGCGTGATGCACGGAGGGTGACCCACACCTTGAACCTCATACCCTCCTTGGGGAAGTAGTACAACCGAGACCGAGGCCGAGGCCATGGAACGCGCGCGAGTGGTTGATCCATTGGAAATATATAGTAGAGAGAGAGGATTAGAGAGAGATTTGTGTGTGCTTAGGCCATGGATTAGTGGCCTTTTATATAGGGTGGAGAGGGAGGCCGGTGGGCAGAGAGGGAGGCCAGCGGCCGGGCAGCAATCAAAACGGCGGCGGCTGATCATCTTCCAATGCACAATTAAAACGGCGGCGACCGATCATCTTCCAAATGCACAATTAAAACGGCGGCCGGCGACCGATCATCTTCCAAATTAATTGAAGCGCGCACAACGGCGCAGGAGACGAAAAGTGTGAAAGCGCACGAAAGCGCGGGAGACAAAAAGTTTTTGAAATAATAAACGAAAAATAGAAAAACAGAAAATAAAAATAACAGACCTTACCGCTGGCGGACGGCTAACGACGTCCGCCAGCGGTATATTTCGGCCACTTGCATGTGGGGCCCGCCCGCGCCCTTTTCTCCGTCCGCCAGCGGTATGTGTGGCCACTTACATGTGGCCCCTGCGCGGTTCCCTCCATTTTTCCCCACGCGCGCCCTCTCCCTCTCCAAATTTCCCCACTCCCGCCGCCGCCTCCCGCGCCGCCTCTGCTCGCCGTCGCCACCGGCCGCCGCCCACGCCACCCCGAGCGCCCACGCCGTCCTCCTCTCTCGCGCCTTCGCCGCCCTTCTCTCTCGCGCGTCCACGCCTCCCCAACGAACGCCGACGCGCCCACGTCTACGGCGGCGCGCCCCCGCATCGACCTCCCCGACCGCGACCGTGACTGCGGCAACGACACCGTCGACGGCCCCGAGCGCCCCCGCACCTCAGCCCGCCGCCCGCCAAGGTAAGCTGGCCGCACCCCTCCTCTCCTCCTAGCTAGCACCCACACCCACAAGGTGTTTGTGGGTTTGCCCGACCCAATATTTTGATAGATTAGGGTTTCAAAATTAAGAATGTGTGCGGCATTGTGGCTGTTTGTGGCATTTCAAATATGTTTGCCTTTGTGGAGATGATATATGTGTGCATATTATATGTGTGCGGCATTGTGGAGATGATATATATATATATGTGCGGCATTGTCGTTGCGAATGCGGTCTTGTGTGGTGGTGAAATGTTTGCAGGTACCCTAGAGACCCTTGAGATTGCCGGAATGTTGATTAATTTCCATTCCGGCAAATTCGGGTACTCCATATTACATAATTTTAGCAAAGGTCATGCCGAATTTTTTCGTGAAATTTGGCATGACTTGCTAAAATTATGACATATGGAGTACCCGAACTTTTCATCACCATCCAAGTGAATTTTTCCTTACAGTGTTGTTTTACTAACTACGAATTTTTGTGTGTGCGCGCAGATGGCTAACAATATGGAGGCCGGGACTTCTCGAGGTGGAGTCAACGAGCCGGATCCATATTTGAAGATGGTTCGGAAGTCAATCGACGCCGAGATGGATTTGGAGAACAATTCCGATGCCGAGATGGATGTGCCGAACAATTCCGATGCCGAGACCACATCTCGTGACGTCGAAGGTGGCGAAGAGGGCACATCTGGTGGAGGTGGCCCCGAGACCACTTCTGCTGGCCGTGGAGGTGGCCCCGAGACCACTTCTGCTGGCCGTGGAGGTGGCCCCGAGACCTCATCTGCTGTCGAAGAGAGTGGTAACGAGACCACATCTGCTGGCGGAACAACGCGTGAACGTAAGCCAAGACGCCGAAACAAGCTAGGTAGCGGTCGACTGACATTTACTGAGGTGAACCCACATGGGCTTCCTACGGAGCCAGATAAATATGCAAAAGGGTACGGCTTAGCCTTGGGATGCATTGTGCGGGACTTCGGCAACATCACCCAGGAGAACATAAGGGATAAAGAGAACTCACATGTGGCCACACACCTTCTTTCCAAGTTGCACGCATCGTACCGTTTCCCGAAAGACTACGACAACCTTGATTTGAAGGGCAATATCGTAAACACATTCGCTCTCGGCAAGTTCAGCAAAGCCTTTTCAACTTGGAAATCAGATGTGAGAAAGGCCATTGTTGCTGGTGATGATTACGCAAAGATCAACGCCAACTGGCCCTCCATTTCTGAAGAAGACTACAACATTTTCAAGGATAAACAAGACCTAGCTTCAACAAAGGCGCTATCTAAGTGGGGGAAAGATATGCATGGGAAGAATTTAGGTCCCCACAATCTCGGATGTCGTGGATACGACGGGAAAGACCCTATTTGGGAAAAGCAGGACAGAGAAAGGACAGGGCCAGACCCCTATGCCAAGATCAAAGACCCAATGGCGAGACGATATATCAGAGCCCATTACAGGGAAGACCCCAAGAATCCAGGGCAACTTGCCGAACTTGAGAAGAATATTGAGATAGAAGAACAACTTTCTCAAAGCGACTCATCGTCTGTGACGAAGGCCCCGTGGGACACCTCTTTCCACAGGGCGCTAAACAAGAGAAAGAATAAGGAGGTGACACTTCCGCCGCATCGTGGCCGGGTGATCGGGGCCGGAGTTGGTCGCAAACGGTCGCATTACTACCCGGAGTCCAAGGAGGAGCGAAGTGAAAGGAGGGCTAGTTCCATGCAGGCCAACATCGACAGCGCAGTGACAAAGGCCGTGGCTGCCATCCTTCCGACCATATATGAGGAGTTTGGGAGTTGGATTGAGGGGGGGCAAAAAGGACCTAGGCCCGTTCCCAGCTTACCACACAGCATCCAAGGTAGCAACAACTCCAACAATGTTCCACTTGCCAACCCTAATCCTGACAGAGACGAACAAACGCCACCCGCCAACCCTAATCCCGACAGACACGTACATGGCTCCGCAGAGCGTAGCAGCCCGTCCATCTCTTGCACGCCGGGGGCCATCCCCGGTCCGTCGCCATTAGACGAGCTCAACGCCCTCACGGTAATTTAATTAGCCATGTTATATATTACTTCATTCTTGTATGACACCCTATCTAACGCCTTACTTGTGAACGGTGAACAGGCCGACCATACAAGATGCACTTTGCTCCTATTTGTGGACGATGAGATGAAGGAAGTGGCCAAAGCAAGCGTTGAGACACCACTTATCCGCACCCATCTCAAGCGGCCTATTCCTGATGATTGTTATAAGGTTTCATTGGCTCGGGTGTTCCCGGGTTGTGGTTTTTTGGATCCTCCAAATCAACCCCTCGAAGCCGAAAGTGAGTTAAGCCTAGAGCAATGTTTGATTTTTCCCTTGCTATGGCCAAAAGCGCTAATTCGTTTGGACCCTCCCGGGTCGACGCCGCCTGGCCAAGGAAAGGCCACTCCACCAGCTGATGATGAAGACCCCAATGCCTACATGGCGTATTTGGACGATGTCAGTCCTTTTGATCAAGCTGACCGTGATCTGATGATGAATAGTCCTGTGAGCCCTACTCTCCCTGAGAAACATAATGTCACAAAGCGTCTATTCTGTTCTCAACCATTGCCTGAAGCTCATCATCAGCAGTCTGACGGTCTCAGCCAGGGCACACTCAATGATGTGCTCCAAGAGACGATAGCTAAGCTCCCTAAGAAGGTGGTGTCGAAAAAAAGGAAGAAACATGGCGTTGAAGAGTCCATGAGCCAGCCAGTGGAGGGATCTAAGTTGAAGTTGCGCCGAGTTCAGGACAGGATAACCATCCCCGATTGGCATACTACTCATGTGATGGCTAAACCGATCCTGCCGCCGAAGTGGTCCTGTTGCTTGTCTGGGGAGATGAAGGCGCTACATGAACAGGTTCTCTATTGTGAGAGCAAACTTCTCAGGGAAGCACTTCACGTATACCCGGTTTTCATAGCAAAGGTACCAAGGCTTCCCGGCTTTCTCCATGAAAACCCCGGACACGCTCTTTGTCAGATTTGATGACATCTTTAACATGTACCACATGAAAGCACTCCACCGATCCATGGTCCGCCTGTTTGTGCTAAGTATGGCGCACCAGCTCCTTAATGATAAGTCGGCCGGAGACATCATGATAATCGACCCCTACTACATGTCCGACTGCTATGTGAGCACCCAGGTGGGTAGGACACGCGTGACAAAGTTCATCGAAGATATCTTCGTTGCAAATACTAGAAAGAACATCTTTCTCATGCCTTACTTTCCCAAGTAAGTCATATATAACATATTTTCGTACGTTTTATCGTTAATTTTGCATAAGTGCGAATGATGGTTTCTTTTCATTGTTTTGTGCAGGAACCAAGACGGCACCCTCATCGTTCTGTACCCTAAAGAGTCGAAGGCCTTCTATCTCGATGCGGGTAGTGAAGAGAAGAAGAAAGACTACAAGCACATCGGTTGTGTTCTCGATGATGCTCTCAACGGTTACTGCTATCAAAATGAAGGCATCGTAAGAAGATTAAACCTTAAGCGAGGCAAGATGTCATTCGTCCACAAAGTGGATCTACCCTGCATCAAGAAGGCGCATGGCAGTCCGACGGAGGCATGGTATGTCATCTATCTGATGGAGCAGTTCTTACGGAATTACCGAAGACTAGAATTTCCAGTTGCTATGGATAAATGGTGCAAAGACATGGCGAAATCCACTGATGCTGATATCCTGGAAAAGTTTGCTCTAATCCAGAAGAGGTTTGCTTCAATAATCTTCACGGATGTTTGTCGTGCAACGCCACCCGGGGTGTTCTACTACGAAGGTGCATTCCCATCTAATGTCGATATACAAAATCGCATAGCACAACAGTGTGACGACAGACCATTCAACTCTCTAAATGGTTCTGAACCGTTCCCGCCGAAGCCAATGTCAAGGCCGACCACGATCAGCCAGAAGTGAAAGGTGTGTTGTCGATTTAGTACTCTTGTTAAATTAAATTGCCTAGCTCTAGTTTACACCATCTCTCTTAAATTGCCTAGCTATAGTCTTCCAATTATACTTCATTCCTTTACAATGCCGATGATTAAAATGATGTGGCGCACTACATGAATTCTGATAGTTTGTTGAACCTTGTATCATGCACACATACAAGTTTGTGCCTCCTACTTGGTTCAACAAGGTTATCAGAATTCCTTGTGTGCTTCCAATAATATTCGAAGTATGAGGCATAATATTTTTTTGAATCTTGTTTTGTCTAAGTCTTCCAATATACTTCATTCCTTTACAATGCCGATGATTAAAATGATGTGGCGCACTACATGAATTCTGATAGTTTGTTGAACCTTGTATCATGCACACATACAAGTTCTGTGCCTCCTACTTGGTTCAACAAGGTTATCTGAATTCCTTGTGTGCTTCCAATAATATTCGAAGTATGAGGCATAATATTTTTTTGAATCTTGTTTTGTCTAAGTCTTCCAATAATACTTCATTCCTTTACAATGCCGATGATTAAAATGATGTGGCACTATGTGATCCGGAGGCGACGTCAGTGAAACCTGTGATATGCACGAATACACATTTTCTGCATCCCACTGGATTTCACTGACGCCGTCTCTGAATTTGTGTGTCCGAACCTAAGTATGAGGCATGCATTCTTCCAAGGTTGCTTAGTTTATTTTGTGTATACTTTGTTTATTTCTGCACGACATGTGAACAATTTAGTTGCTAGCTAACATTTTTATTTGCCTTTTGTGTATACTTACAAATGAAGAAACTAGTGGGGAAGTTGTCAACGCCAAGAGGACTTGAAGCCACTGAAAGAGAGCAACAACAACCGGATGATCGAAACGCCAACTTCATCGATCGCGCCCTCTCTTAAACATTGTGGTTCTCTATCATTTATGTGATGTATTTGTGTATGACAACTTATGTATTTGTGTATCACATTGTGGTTCTTATTTTGGTATTGTAATGCATGTGATAATGAACTTATGTATTTGTGTATCACAATTTGGTCATCTATATGTGGTACTATTGTCATTTTGGTCGGCTCTACCTGAATATACTGTATTTATATTTGATATATTGCTGTAATACGTTATTTAAAAAAAAAAAAATACCACGAAAATGTACCGCTGGCGGACAGAGAGGCGTACCGCTGGCGGACAGCGCTCTCAGAACTCCTACCAGCGAGGCGTACCGCTGGCGGCCGTGGTACCTTAGCGCTGGCGGCCGAGGCTGCACGCCAGCGCTGCCAAACCTCGCGCGGGCGGGCAGAAGTAGTGCCCGCCAGCGGTAACGATCCTTACCGCTGGCGGACGGCCGCCCGCCAGCGGTAAAACGTTACCACTGGCGTAATCACCGCTGGCGGGCGCCCGCCCGGCAGCGGTAGACCATTTCCGTCCGCCAGCGGTAGGCCTTTTCCTACTAGTGCACGGAACGCCTCCTCTGCCTGCTTCTGGTTCTCGACGAAGCCGACCCTGTTCTTCATCTGCCCGACGAAGATGCGGTCCGTGGCCTCGGCCTTGAGCTGCTCCTCGGCCAAATGGTGCTCCGCCATCACCCTTGCGCGCTCCTCCGCCCGAACCCGCGTGGCCTCGTCCTCCGCCCGCATCCTTGCCAGCTCCGCCTCCGCCTGCTGATTCCACTCCTCCGCCATCGCGTCCGACTGCGCCCGATTCGATTCGTGCATCTGCCGGAGATACTCCGAACCCGTCATTTCGACAATGTCGGAGCCCTCGCGGAGGATGCCGTAGCCGAGGTATGTCCCCTCCGCCGCCAACACTTCTGCGGACACACGCGATTCCGCGGCCTCCGCTTCGCGGCGGAGTTGCGCCCACTTCTCCGCCGTCAGCTTGGCGCATGTGGTGGGGAGGCGGCGAGGCATGGTGGATGAGGTGGAGGAGGAAACTCGGCACCGGTGGATGAGGAGGAGAAGAGAGCGGCGGCGGAAGTGCGGTGCGGGAGTAGGGTTTGCTCCGGCCCCTCCACTTATAGTCGGAGGTGGCCGGTACGCCATGAATGCCGGCCGGTGCGCCATGAATGCCGACGCCGGTCAAGCTAATTTATCCGCTCCGCCAGGCGTTCAAACCGTGGGTCCGCACTGTCAGCGACAGGGGGGCGGACGCGTCCGGACGCGCCCGGGCGCCCACAAACCCGCCCCAGATATGGGCTGGGTTTGGGGTGTGCCGGACCGCCCGGGCGTTTTGGATGGCTTTGGGGGCCTCCTTTGGATGGTGGTTTTCAGCCCAAACCGCGTCCGGGCTGCCCGCCCGAAGTTTGGGCGGCCTTTGGGGGCTCCGCTTGGAGATGATCTTTGTCCGTAACCCAAACCAGAACTCCTTTTCCTCGGTGTGATCTGATCTTGCGTCAGGCGAGAAAGAGAGAATGAACAGAGAGAGTGCGGTGAAACCGGGCGGGACGTCGGGGACGGTGAAGAAAAAGGAACTGGAGTGGTGGTGCCGTTGGGTGTCGCAAGTGCGGTGGTGCTGGTACTGCCCGTGGCTTTTGACCGCCTGCCTCGTGGTTCGGTTGGGCCACGCGCCAGTCCCAAGTGGAAGTGGCAACGCTCGGTCGGTGCACATTATCTTTGGTTAATTTCCATTTCGAGATGGGAGAAAAACAGAGTACACATTATCTTTGGTTAATTTCCATTTTAGCGCTGAAACATTTCAAGACGATACACTACTATCCATACGCTAGGCCGGCACCATTATTATGGTCACCACCACCGTTTCTGTCAGAACGTTTTGATGGCCGGCCGGCCGTGTGGTGTGGGAAGGAGACCGCACCGTCTCTATTTCGCCCGGAACACTTCATCTTCTTCCTCCTCCCCGGAGACGAGGAGGGCGGGGCCCCACCGCCGCTCGTCGTCGTTACTCTTTTCTTGCCGTTCGGAGGCGACCGACCACCGCACACACACATACACACGGCAGCAGCTGGACGGAGATAGTATCGCGGTGCAGGAAAGAGAGGCGAGAGTGACAAGTGCAGCAGCTCAGACGCCAGTGCGGAAATAGTTTACACGCCTTGCTTTCAGGAAAGCTACGTCCCACCCACTGCAGTTGCAGCTCCTCCTCTACTGTGCTGTTGCTGCTGCAGCAGCTACTGTTTCCGGAGAAAAAATCTTATCGCTTCCTCGAAGCCTGAAGCATCATTGCGGTCGAAACGGGAGAGGGAAAGGGAAAGGGTGAGAGAGCGTATGGCAGGGTGCAAAGCTTCAGAGCCAAGGCATGGGCTCTGACTCTCATCAGAGAGGAAATTCAGAGCACTATGCAGGGCGTGAAAGGGAGAGGGGGAGGACCCTGGCGCAAGGGAGCTCCCGGAAAAAGGAAAGGGCCCGTGGAGTGTGTTGAAATCACAAGGAAAAAAACGAAAGCTGGAGAAAGAACAGAAATGAAAAGAAAAGAGGACGGGTCTTTCTCAGCTTCTCTCGTGAGGGCGCGTGTAGAGTGCAATCGAGAGCGGAAGTTTATGCTTCTTTTCTTTTCGTCACATAGAGGAAAAAACGCATGTGCCGTTCGTGGCCAAAATCACAGAACTAACCCTCAGATCAAAGTTTAACCCGAGTTCAGGCCCCATTCGGCATGGAGGAGCTGCGGGCTGCAGTCTTTTCCCTCCCGGCGGAGAAGGCGCCGGGCCCGGACGGTTTCATCGGCCTTTTCTTTCGGGCATGTTGGGCGATTGTTGACGACGACTTGCTAGAGGCGGTGATGCATATGGCTGAGCACGGAGGGACGACAACGAGGCTTCTGAATTCTGCGAGCATTGTGCTACTGCCAAAAAAGGCGGACACGAGGACCATTGCCGATTTCCGGCCAATTAGCTTGATACACAGCGTGTCCAAGATCTTCTCCAAGATTTTGTCTCTACGTTTAGCACCACTTCTCCCAGACTTGGTCTCGCCATGCCAATCTGCATTCATCAAGAAGAGATGCATCCATGACAATTTCCTCCACGTTCAGGGGATGGTAAAAGCAATGCACCGGGAGAAGACGCCGGGTTTTTTCCTGAAGCTTGACATCACCAAGGCTTTTGACTCAGTTAGTTGGGCCTACCTCCTGGAGCTTCTAGAGATACTCGGATTCGGCCCTCGATGGCGGAGATGGATTTGCCTCCTCCTGTCCACGGCCACGTCACGGGTGTTGCTGAATGGCAAGCCAGGACCGCGCATTGCTCATAGGAGGGGGCTGCGGCAGGGAGACCCGCTCTCTCCGATGTTGTTCATCCTGGCTATTGATCCCCTACACCACCTCTTCCGGGTGGCTGCTGAGCGAGGCCTACTCCTCCCTTTCCGGGCTGCACCGGTCCGTTTCGCGGTCTCTCTCTACGCGGACGATGCCGGAATTTTCGTAGGGCCGGAAGCAGCAGATATGTCTGTGGTCTGCGCCATTCTGCGGGCCTTTGGAGAGGCCTCGGGGCTGAACACCAACCTCTCAAAATCTGAGGCCTTTCCGATTGGGTGCACCGAGGAGCAAGTGGCAGCGGCACTTGCGATTTTCCCGGCCAGGCGTGGGGCTTTTCCATGCACCTACTTGGGGCTTCCTCTACACCACTCTAGACTGAAGATTGTTCACTTCCAGCCGCTCATTGACAAGATTGGAGCTCGGCTTGCTGGATGGTGGGGCAAACACTTCACAAGGGCGGGGCGGGTGGTGCTTTGCAGAGCGGTGTTCACATCCATGGTCCTCTACCACCTGGCAGTCTTCAAGCTCCCTAAATGGGTGATCAAGAGAATTGAGAAAATAATGCGAAGCTTCCTCTGGATGAAATCAGGGGCCGTTCCGGGAGCGCGACCGCAAGCTTTGGTTAATTGGAAAACAGTTTGTAGGCCAAAGGAGCTTGGAGGTTTGGGTGTGCTGGACCTTGACAGATTTGGGAGAGCCATGAGGCTACGATGGTTGTGGCTTGAATGGACGGACGAGGCAAGACCATGGAGAGGGATGCAAACTCCGTGTGATGAGACCGACAGGACACTTTTTCGCGCATCCACGGCGATCACTCTTGGAGATGGGGCGAAATGTCGGTTTTGGCATGACGCATGGACACAGGGAGGACCACTGCAACATCAGTTTCCGGATCTCTTCGCCATAGCTTCAAGAAAAAGGCGAACAGTGAAGAAGGAAATGGAAAATCAAAATTGGATTCGATCACTCGCAAGGATCTTCACAGCAAGGCAATTGGAGCAGTACACTAGGCTGTGGGCTCTCATGCAGAACGTGCTGCTACTCCCAGTACCGGACTCGATCAGATGACTTTGGACGGAGTCGGGAGTGTACACGGCCGCCACCGCTTACCGCTGCCAGTTCGCCGGCTCAGCTGCCCCTTTCCACGCGGCTAAAGTCTGGCGAGGACTTGCGGAGGCGAAATGCCGGTTCTTTGCATGGTTGGCGCTCCATGGCAAGATTCTGACAGCTGACAACTTGGCGGTCCGTGGATGGCCGCACGACCCAATTTGCAAGTTGTGCAGAATTCATCCGGAGACGGTTCAACACCTCACGCTTGAGTGTAGCTTCTCAACCGCTGTTCGTGAGCGAGTGTTTGCTTGGCATGGGCAGATTGAGGCGCCCCCACCGCCAAATGCCAACGGCCTCAACGCATGGTGGGATATGACACTAGCCGGCCTCCCAAAGGCGAAGCGGAGGGAAGCCAGTGGAGCGATCATCTACTCCATATGGGGAGTGTGGAAGGAGCGGAACAGGCGGGTTTTCAAGAATGTGGCGATACATGCGGACGCCGTGGCGGCTTTGGTGAGAGAGGAGATGGCGCAGCGGACGTATGCGCACACACAAGACCCTGGAGACGGCTAGTCTCTTTTTTGTGTTTTGGTTACTCGGCTTTGTCTCGGTTGCGAGACTTGGCCTAGCTCTGTAAATAAACACTCTTTTTCTATCTAATCGAAAGGCAAACGGCTGCCAGGTCCTCAAAAAGTTTAACCCAAAATGAACCGAGTTCGAATTTTTAGCCAAAACTAACCCTTTTTATTACCGCTCAACATGCTGGCGGTAAGGTTAGCTGGGCTACCGCCTGAAGTGGTGGCGGTAAGATTCTGGAAAGTTTCATTAAGTAAACTTTCTACCGAGATCTGTGCAAGATGTATAAGATGGACTAGCGGCAGTAGACCGGTGCGTGTTCCCGGAGGTTCTGTGTTCGAACCCAGCGGGACCCTTTTTTCTTTTAACGTATTGCATATTTTTTCTTCCATTTAAAAGCTTTTGCATTTTTTGCTGCCGATTTTATTTTTACACATTGCAGTTTTTTCTTCCGCTTAAAATTTTGCATTTTCTATGTGACACTGTGGTAATTCGAACTTATGACCATGTGGTGACAAATCTCTCAAAGTGCATACATAATATTGCCCTAATTTAACGTATAGACTTATAAAATTACAAAATATAGTTGACCACTTGATGTGGTGGATAGACAAGTCCCTCCTTGCCACGGGATGTCGAGTACGAATCACTATAAAGTACAAATTAATCATTTTTAATTATTTATTACAGAGCCCAAAAAAGTTGTGCCATATAACATATAAAGAACTATGATTTGTTTATCTATTGATTACACTGCCAAAAGGACTGCATCATATAAAATATAAAGGATTAGGGTTTTTTAAGCTATTTATTACACATCGGAAAATAAATACGCCGGGTAAAATGTAAAGGACTACGCGTTTTTAACTATTTATTACACCACAAATTAAGGAAAACATCGTATAAAATATAAAGGACAACATGTTGGTAGCTATTTATTACACAATAGAACAAAATCGTGACTATAAGTAAATGGACTACATGGTTTTTAGATATTTATTACATGGCGGAAAAATAGGCCGTATAAAATATAAAGGACTATGTGTTTTTTAACTATTAATTATACAACAAAAAAATTGAACTACATATAATATAAAGGAATATTGACTTTAGCTATTTATTACACAACGGAACAAATATTGCGACGTATAAGAATAAAACATCACGGGGTTCTTAGCTATTTACTAGACAACGAAAAACTACGTCCTATAAATATAAACTAGGGGATTAGGGGCGGACTTCGCCGCCCCCGTGGGTTAAAATTGGTTAAAGTGGAACTGTATTATGGTCCTAATTTAATCGTCGTTCATTATTGAAATTTGGAAATTTCCGCATTTGAAAATGGGTTACATTACGAAATTGTTGAAATTCAGGGAAAAAACATGTGTTGTTGAGCATATGGAAATTTGAAAGTTGAATTTTTGTCGTGCATATTTATTTTTTGTGTGACCATTTTAACATGTTTGTCTCTTTTTTTTTGAAATATCTAAAATTATTGCTTTGCATTATTTAGAATTTGTTCAAAACTATAGGAATAATCTGGGACATTTTTTCAAAAAAATGTTGACATTCATGGGAAAAAGTGTGTTGCTTTGAATTTTCGTCGTGCATATTTATTTTTGTGTAACCATTTTGACATATTTGTTTCCTTTTTTTGGCATATTTAAAATTATTGCTTTGCATTATTTAGATTTTTTTTTCAAAACTATAGGAATAATTTGGTTTTTTTTTTAAAAAAAGGTGTGCATATTTTTTTTGACCATTTTGACATATTTGTCTCCTTTTTTTGACATATTTAAAATTATTGCTTTGGATTATTTAGATTTTTTTTCTTCAAAACTGTAGGAATAATTAGGGCCATTTTTTCAAAAAAAAAAGAAAAAAAATTGTGCATATTTTTTGTGTGTGACCATTTTGACATATTTGTCTCCTTTTTTTTGGGATATTTAAAAATATTGCATTGCATTATTTAGATTTTTGTCAAAATTATAGGAATAATTTGGGCTATTTAAAAAAAATGAAAAAACTGACAGACTGGGCCCACTGTGACGTCATGCTGACGTCACAGGGGCCAGATCTGGCCGGAGGTGCCCGTAGCGGCGACGAGCTCGCCGGCGGCGCGGTGGTGCGTTTCAGGACGCGTGCGCGGTCGCGTTCGACGCGCCTCGGCGCGGTCGACTCGTAGGTGGCCGCGCCGCCCCGTTTAGGTCACCGGAGCGGCGCCGGCGGGGCGCGGATGCGGCGGAGGAGACGGCCGCGGCGGAGGCGATTCCGGCGGGCGTGCGGTGGCGCGGCGGCTGATCTACGGGGAGGAGATGGAAGCGGCGACGGCGGAGCTCTCCCTCCCCGTGGATCTGGCCGGGGAAGGCCGTGGCGGCGGCGGAGCGCGCCGACGTCGCCGGCGGCATCGTGAGCACGCGGGAGAGAGAGGGGGAGGGGGTGCTGCGGATGTTTTTGCTGAAAAGTCCCTCGCCTTTCCCGTAATTACTTCTAGGTCCTTCACGGGGGGCTATCTGCAAAATGTGGCGCCAAAATTCGTGCGGTTGGGGCGACCGGGTGTGAACCGGTCACACCGAAAATTGCCGGTACTGTAGCTAAGCTACAGTACACACGTGGGAGGCGACGTGGATTGTTCTGGGCCGTCTGATCGCGCGATCGGACGGCCAGCGGACGGCCGCGACGTGGAGCGCTGGACTGAGCGCGGTTTGTTCCGTCTTTTATATATAGTAAGATAACTGTTAATTACACCTCTAAATAAGAAAAACACAGTATAAAGGTCTACGTTTTTAACTATTTATTACACAAGTAATAAAAATGTGCCCTATAAAATAAAAATACAAAAGCCTTTAAACAGAATGAAAAATATTAATGCAATAACGTAGAAGGAAAAATATTACCGCTGGGGTTCGAACCCAGAGTTTCTAGGATTATGGACAAGTCTACAGCCGCTAGACCATCTCTATTCCACATACAGCTCTGGGTAGCGAAGTTTCTTTATGTAATCGTCCAGAATCCTACCGCCAGTAGTTCTAGCGGTACCTTACCTAATCTTACCGCCAGTATGTTGAGCGGTAATAAAAAGGGTTAATTTAGGCTAAAATTTCGAAGTCGGTTCATTTTGGGCTAAACTTTAGTCTAAGGGTTAGTTTTGTGATTTTGGCCGCCGTTCGTGGACCAGCTCTGGTTATTAGGAACATCTGTTTAATTTTTGCACCAGTAAATTCAGCTGTTTTAGTTGCAGTTCTGATTTACTTCAATACTAAAACTTACTTGTTCGTAGAACATGGTTTCCCTGAGAAATTGAGACATCCACATGTCCCTTCGAACCAGATGAACCTGAAATGAAGATAGACGAAAACATCCCTTCTTCCTTGAACGTGACTCGCGTCAATTTCTCTGTCCTTTTCATCTCTGGGTGAGCAACGAGGCAGAGTAATATCCATTCATATACTTCTCTCTACAAACTTACCCGTCCACAGTTCGCGTCAGCATTGAAAATAGTATAAAACAACTCTTCTGGCCAGCCATTTTCTACATCTTTTTTAACAAGGCCGTGACAAATTAGCTCTCCAGTGTAAGACAAAGGATAAAAGTAAAAGAAAGGACTAGCGAAAACAACTCAAAAAAATAAATAAGGAAAGCAAAAGGACAAGTTCTCACGGGGGGCCTGGCCATGGGACTATGGGAGTAAAAGGAAAAGAACTAAAGGGGGCAATGCAAGCAAAAACATTTTTATTTTCGGCAAAGCAAACAAAAACATGGCGATGGAAAGCTTTTTCAAGAAAGGAATCAAAGGAAAACATGCCAAGGCAAAAGAATCCAATATGTCAAAATAAATCAACAAGGGGAAAAGAAAGAGAGGGGGGCGGTAGCATTCGCTTTCCTTTCACTGAGTGAGAGGTGCTTGCTTTGGTTTCTTCCGCCGACGTCTCTTTCGGCTCGCCATAGAGATCGTCACGCCGACAGAGAAAATTACACAGACGATCGAGCTAGAGACGACTTGGAAAAAGAATGTAAATTTTAAACTCTCCTGCGCCTTTTCGTGTTTGTTCTGACCCAACAAGACGCGTCTGAAGATTTTTCTTTTCAGTTCGTAGCATAGCAGATAGTAGAAAATACAAAATGCCAGTGGAAATTCGGTCGCATCGGTATCTCCTCGACCCATCGATGGCTCCTGTCTCTCGAGTTGTTTTCACCAGAAAGCAGGGCCTCGTTCTCCGCGCACAGAGACAAAGCGAAATTACCCGTCTTGTGAAATAAGGGACAGCGATGTGCCATGTGCCGCTCTACCGCAGAAAACTCAAAAGTTGCGCTAGTTCATACTATTTCAGTAAAACTACTCGTGATTTTCTTTCACTCGATCGTGCGTAACAAGAAATTTCACAGCAATGCTTATAGCGTATTCCATTATGGCCGAGAAATTTGGTCTTGTCTTTTGCTGAATTAGGAGGCTCCACGGCAAAGCCCGGCAACTGTAATCCTCTTTTCTCGTCGTTGGGCAAAACAGAGGGGAACCTGGTTTCAGCGGCTTGTACTCGATCTGGGAAAATGAAATTTACAGTTCAGAAGATAAACACCTTTATCCTAGTAGAGCTCTACTGCTGCAACGGCGCAACTTCTACGATCATCCAAGTTAGCTGAGAGGCAGGTTCTTGGCATATAACAGTGTTATGTTCCTGGCATTTTTATGCAGGAGCCAGATTGGAAGTTCTGTTGTGTGTCCCCAAACTATTTGTATACTGAAACAAAATTCTACAAGCAGTTCTGATATGCGAGTAAGTATAAAAGAAGATTTGAGAAAAGCAGGACGTCAATCAACGTTACATCCTAGTATCCTACTATTACACCACCTCATGAATAGACGCTGCGACAGCATGACTCATTAGATCATTTTACAGAGCTCCATCCTTACTCCACCTCTTAACGGTGTCTAAGCTATTGGCTGTCACGCTTAGACCCAAAATGAAGGAGCTTCTCTGCAGTAACCAGTCTGGAATCATTAAAGGAGAAATGATCATGAGAAATTCCTTTTGGTTATGCAAGTGGCGAGGAAAATTCATCAACATTTCTAGGGCTTTTGATTCCTTGTCTTGGCCCTTTCTTTTTTAGGTGCTCCAATGCAGAGGTTTTCAGCTGTATTTGGAGGTTTCTTATTTCAACAATCTTGTCTACAGCTAGTACAAAAATGGCTGTAAATGATGTCCTGGCAAGAAGATCACCCATGGGCCATGTCTCCCTATTACTCTTTTATATTGCCATGGATATTCTGACACGGGTCATTTTGAAAGTTGAGAGTGAGTTCGAAATACCATTGCTAGATCCAGCCCAATGCAACGTTTGTCAATTTATGCCGTTGATGTTGTTCTCCTCATCAGACCAGTTAAACCTGATCTGCTCCTGGTACAGCATGCTTCACACAGTTTTGGACAGACTACTGGTATGTGCATAAACTATGAGAAATCCAGTGCTATTGTTATAAGAGGGATGAAAAGGCTGAGCAGCTTATTTCCTCAATATTCACTGTGAAATAACATATTTCCCCTGCAAGTACTTAGGATTGCAGTTGTCAATTAATCATGTGACCAGAAATGAGTGGCAACCTATCCTTGACAGTATTCTTAAACTCATGCCTGGATGGCAAAAGGGCCTGGTTGACAGGAGTGGGAGGAAAATCCTTATTGACTGTGACTTCTGCCAAGCCAGTTCATCATCTGAGGAAAATCCTTATCTCTGAGGCACCTAAATGGGCCATTAAGCAGTTTGAGAAATTTTAGAGCTTTCTTTTGGGCAGGGACTGAGGAAATCCATGGAGGCAACTGTATGGCAAAAGGGCCTGTTTCAGGCTTTAGCACTCGAGCACGCTGGGAGTGGCTTAGAAGTTAGAAGGACCGACCCAAGTGAACCGTAGCAAGGTTTGCCCATGGCAAATGATTTGAAACTAGAATTAACTTTTTATTGCTTTGTGACTCTGCAAATAGGGAGTGGAAGAAGTGCTCTGTTTTGGAATGATTGTTGGATAAATGGGAGGAGAGTGCAGGACATTGTGCCATGTTCAGATGTTATGAGACGCACAACCTGCCAGTATCAGTTTTGAGTCGGCATGAATGACAAAGATCTGAACATGGATCGATCTTGCTTTATATACATGAAAGAGTAGAAGCTATAGGGTTTAGAGGAAGGAGGAAGAAACTGATGGGTGACATGTTCAAAGTATAGGACTTCATCATGAGGAATGATTCAGGCTCTGGGGGTTCAAAACACAAAAATCCCACATGAATCACTCAAGCTCCCATGCCGTTAGCTGAAGATACATTGCAGTGAGTTGATGTGGGCAGCTCCAAGGTATTGCTTCAGGGACCTTGTTGAGGAGATCATAGGTGGTCAGAGGCTAGAAGATGCAGCCGGCGTCGCGTAGGCAGTTAGCAGCGTTTCAGTAGTTTAGCCAGAACATGATTGGCAATAATTGTGGTTTCCGTTACGAAGCTTAGCCACTAGTACCCTCTGTATTTTTATGAAGACTGAATTACATAGAAGATAACTATCGCCGGAACACTAATCACACTGACATTGACACTAGAAGTAAGCAAATGGACATCAACTGTACCCTCACGTCTCTTATATCATTAGTTTCAGAAGATATGATCACATGAAGCAATGGTTTTACCCTATCTGCATTTATTCTGCTGGATAAGAAAGGACCATCAGGCTCCTGCATAAAAATGCCAGGAACATGACACACTGTAGGAATGAGCAATCTGGAGAATGACAACTGTAGGAATTTGTCAAATTACCCCCTCGAGCATCGTCCCATACTTACATTACACTACCACATGAAAAAACATTACTCCACCTCTTAACGGTATGCTGAAACTCTGCACTCAAACAACAGCCACAGGCAGCGGTGTAAAACTTTCATATAAGAAAGAACGAACAGGGTATTCCATTGAGCATTAAAATATCTGTGACAACACCACCCATAAGGTAAAGGGATTAAGAAGGATCACGCTACAGATAACATGAGTGTTCTGGAAACAGAAAATACAGTGTCAAAACTGGACTAGAGTCCTAGGCGTTCTGATAGTGGTGGAGCTTGTACAGCAAAACTTTCCCGCCGGCATGCCCGATGGAGAGGAACCCGCTCCCGGGGCTGAAGTCCAGGCACCTTGGGTACTGAAGGCTGAACCGAGGCCCTGGCCAGTTCTGGTACACGGTCAAGGACGGCACGTGCACGAGCCTCATGCCGTTCCTCTCCTTCGGCGAGCTTATCGCCAGAATCTGAGCATCGTGGTTGAACTTCATCTGGCCGATGTCAGTTGTGAGGTTTTCAATCGTCTTGAGCGGCTTACGCTTCCCTCCGAGGAGCTCATCCCTCTTGTACATGTTCACGATGCCGCTGCTGGAGCCTGTAGCGAAATAGGAGCTGTCCGGCGAGGTGCAGAGAGAAAGGCCTGCCAGGGAACCCTCATCAGTACCCTTGTGCATACACTTCCTTGTTCTAAGATCCCAGTGGTAAACATGGCCATCCCCGCCGCTGCTTAGTAGCTGATTCCCACCATCGGCAAAAGCCAATGAACGCACATTCCCATTCATCTTGAGGGTTCCAATGAGCTGCTTTGTTTTGGTAGACACCAAAAGAATGTACCCCTCATTACCAACAAATGCAATGGTTCTTGAATCAGGTGACACCTCAAAGGTTTCCAGGCTTTTCTCCTCACGGCCAGTCAAGGGTCCAATCTTACTAACAGCAGCTTTCACCAAATCAAATGAGTAGAAGAACTTCCTCCTGCCTGAAAGGATCACCTCAGAGCCATCAGGTAGAAAGGCCGCCTTGTGAACTGGGCAGTCCTCGATAAAAATGCTCTGGATCTTGGGGTTCCTCTTGCCATCAATCTGAAAAAACCTCAGATGCTTGTCCAGACCAGCAACAAGCATGAGCTGCCCATTCCTATGGAACTGCACCGAATTGATAGGACCACTGGACGGGTCCTGCGCATTAGCATTCACAAGCCTTGAGATGTCTAGCATGCCAGGCAGGAGCTTAGCAGTACCCTTGACGACAAGCTCATCGTTATTCCGAAGAGCGTTGTCGACTCCGCCCTCCTCCTCCTCATCGGATTCACCCCCGGGGAGCGGAGCCTTGCGGTCCATATCTGCCCAGCCAGTGAAGCGGTTCAGCTTGGCGTGGTGGCTGCGCAACCTGGCTTCATACTCTCTGCCCGAGATCACATGCTCATCAGCCTCCTTCCTCAGCTTCCTCAGCCTCGCAACCTTCACGATGTCCACCTGAGTCGTGTCCTCCTCCTCATCCACCCAGGCCGGCTTCCTCCCCTTCTCGATAACCGTCTCATCGACACTGCCCAGGTCCTCCTCGTAAACGGGCAAGCCGTCACCGGCAGAGCGATCCACGAAGAACAAAGGACCATCCTTGTTACTGGGAGCAGACACGGCATTCTCAGTGCCAAACTCCGGCGGCGCATAGATGGCACCAAACAGCGAGTTCTCCAGCTTCCTCATCTCCTCCGCCTCCTGGCTCTGCCTGGCCTTGAGCTCCTTGGCCTTCTTCCTCTTCCGGTCCTTACCGTCATCCTGTGGCTTGGATTTCTTCACAGCGTCCAGGGCGACGGGGGAGCCGGTGCCCTCGGTGCTGGCGTCGTCGGCTCCGGTTCTCTTCAGGCGGCGCTTCTGGGGCGCGTTCTGCGAAATCAAGCTCATCCTGGCCTGTGGAACAGCCCGCGGAAAATACCAGTAAATTAGACAACACTAGTGCCTCTGGGAAGTAGCGGAGCAAGGTGCCTGTGGAAGATAGAGGGGAGGATCGAGATTCGTGGAGGTTGATTGGTGCTCGTACCTGGAAGACAGATGCCTAATATTGCGGACGGGCAGGGCCGCGACGACGGGAGCGGCGACGGCGGCAGAGTGGAGCTTGGGTAGGTCAGAGCACGAGAGGAAGAGAAGGTGCGCTACGGTGTGGGCTGCAGCGTCGGGTGGCGCCGCCAGGCGTTCAGGAGGAGATGGGGAGGGGAGCGCCGCCAGGACAGGACGGAGATGGTTTAAGGCCGGCCCTGGACAGGGAAACAAGGCGATCCCTTGGGCCCAGTCCAGTGATGGCCTAGATCTTGAACTTGTTCATGGGCTAACCAGCCTACCGGGAACATCAGGCAGAACAGGGAGCTCCTGTATACTAGGCTAAAAAAAAGGGAGCTCTTGTATACCGGGAACAATTTTTAAATCTGAGGTTTTTAAAAATCTGAACGTTTTAAAAAACCAAACATTTTTAATCGTTTTTGAAATTCTTGATTTTTCAATCTGAACATTTTTAAATCATAAAAAAGTGAAAAAGGAAAAAATAATAAAATAAGGAAAAGAAAGAGAAAACGAAAAATAAAACAGAAAAGAAGAGAAAACAAAAAAATCAACCAAAATCGGTGCTACCGTTTCATGCCGGGAGATATATAGGATTTCGCGGCGGAACATTTTCGATCAAACAATCCATCTTGATAGCATCTCCACAGGTGCCCCGAAAGGCCAAACGATTGCCGAGTGTGCCTTACTCTTTTGCTGAGTGTCCCGACACTCTTCAAATCCTGGTTGTCGACCATCAAAAACGGATGGTCCATGATTGACGTTGCCCACAATTTGAGTTGGAGAAAATCTGCGATGAGTATATGGTCACCCGAAAGATCATCATGGGCTCATGGCTTCATGGGGGCAATGAAAGCACCACGAATTCAGCCGGGGAAAGGAAACTAAGATGTATCACAGTGAAGGCCATATGTGCTTCATATTGTTTTCTTGTTATGGATAAGTGCTTGGAACGGCCGTTCTTGCAGCCGGTCCGAGCACCTCCAGCTCCACATATGGCGCTACGCCACAGCTGTAGCTAAAGGACTTCAAGTCCAAGGAAATTTACGAGGATTACCTCACCCTGTGTGAGCAAGTGATGTCTGCAAGTGCAGAGAGTTGTTACAAGTACTTTTCGCGGGTAGGATCATCCCATTTTATAAGTCACAAGAGAGCTTAAGGAAGACTCTTACAATCCCCACAACTGCGTTGTAATGACACAACTATGTTCACACCCAAACATTGTTTGGTAATAGTCTACTCTGCAGGTTGTTAGAATAGCAATAATAAAAGAGTAGTGTAAAGTAACTAATAAAAGAACAAGAACATGAATAAACTATAAGTAAAGCAAAACAAAACTGAAAGTAAAACGAGAGAGAGTAGAAAATGTTAATGGGAGTCTGGAATCACCACTAGTATTCGTATTAACGATGGAGAAATATTCTTTCTTAAATCCATAAATGTTTATGGGCGGAGTCCCGTATAAAGATGTTCCCAGAGTCTATCAGGCTACACACCCGGTATAACCACTGCAAGCATCGATAAGATATCTGACATAACAGACCGAGCTACTAACAATTAATGGTTTACCCCATGATTGCGAAGCAAGCACTATGGATCTCCGTTATTCCCACGTTGATGTTCACTATGACTGGCACCTCCACCAGAGACATGATGTTACGTTCTCCCGCTGTTTGGAATATGGGGCACGATCAGCACTCATCTTCACACCAACGCTAATAACCTTCTTGAGTCCCGAAGGCAAATATTGTGCAGTAGGCGTTCACACAATATCCACAACAAGACTATTACTATACAAATAAATAAGACTAAATACATCCTTCATTCATATATTAGAGAAACTAGGCTTCATCCGTATCCCCAAATAAACTAGTCGGGCACGATAGAACAAGACATCATAGAGAAACACATATGGATAATAAAATGGGTACGTGAAGGAATCCACAACAGAGTTTAGGGCTACAACGAGTGGATCGATGGCGGCGGCGTAGATGATGGTGTTGATGTAGATGTCTCGGCCTCTATGCCCCGAGTCTTCTCTTCTCCTCCCAAGGATGGAGTGGTGTTGTTGAAGATGGAGGCGGCTGTTTGGAGAATGTTTTGGAGCCTCCCTCTCTTTATATAGGCTCCAACAGCTAGTTTTAGGATGTTCGCCGCCCTCCGCATTAAATAGGTGGGTGGCCCCTTCACAATTGCTGGTTAGATTGACGTCGAGGACCAAAAAATGCCCGGTATGGTCATCCCCGGCCGTACTGGTGCTTGTTATCTCTACCGGAGTCCATGGTGTTTTGTACGTCATTTTCTCATACGAACTCCGAATTTGATGATCTTGGAATCTTTGGGCTCATACGGACGAGGCCCATACTCGAGTGGCATTGAGTATTTATTTTGGCTTTGTGGAAAAATGGTCATTTCCCAAACAATTGACGTGCATCTGGTGCTTTAATCGTCTCCTTCCATCATGCTTCGTTCAACAGTTCCACCTACACACAAATGGGAACAAAAGGCGAGGAAATAGGTAAAATCCAAATAGAAACCTAAGGTTGTGAAAAGTTCATTGGAAAAATAGTTTGAGTGCTCATTAGTATAGAAGGTAGAAGATGGCTGAGAGAGTTGTCAAAATTCCAATGTAACATATGAAAAACATTGAGCAAAACTCTATATAAAATGCACTCATCAGCAAGCATACATAGGATCGGGGAGGGAGCCGTTTCCGGTCGTCCACATCCCGATGAAGTGCCTCCGACGTCTGGGGCGAGTGCTGTTCATGCCTATGGCCTTAAAGTTATGGATATCTTACTGATTCTAGTTTATTAGTCTGGTGTGGTTTGTTCCTCCGTAACTTCTTGTTCGACACCAATCAGCCTCAGCCGTAGCTGACGCGAGTTGACGTCCATCTCCCGCACAACTAGATCAAACATGCTGGGATTGCCATGCCGAGCCGGTACCCAACCCAGCGGAGTGTGTTTGCGTCTGCTGGCGTTGCTCTTTCGACGGCAGCACCGTGTGCCCTATCTGTCACAGTGACTCAGCCCCTTTTGCTCGTATGTTTTGCTTCGTAAACAGGTTCTAGGGAATGAACTAACTAAAACTAATTTTATACTAAAATTTTATACTTCACATTCATATTTAGCATGCTATGGTCTTATCAATGTTACTTATTTTACATAGTTAACCACATATAAATCTCTAAATATTAGTTAAAGTGTTGTCAGTTGAATGTATGTTGATAAAAAATACATCGCACTGTGCTATATGTAAACTAATTTTATAACATTATTCCCATGATAAATTGATTTGCAATTGTGTAAACTATATATTATTATACATATTTATGGTAGAGATCCCTAGCCATATGGTTTCAAAAATATATTTATAGTTGTTTTAACATTTATAGGAACTTCTAGAGTATATGTGGAATTGTTGGTAAGATTGTTTATTGATTTTTCGGTCAAATGTACGACTCCCTCTCACGGGGTGTTACTAAAATGCACACAGCCAGTTACCAATTATTACAAAGTGTTCAAGTTTATAATAAAAAATACATATTGTTTATGAGCAAAAAAAAAAGAGCAATACGTATCCAACACTGTAAGAAATCGGCAGTATTACAGAGCCTATTACAGCCATGTTGTCACATAAATCCCATGATATTATGCTCCAACCGGATACTCAGTGAAGTATCAGAAATGCAAATTTAATCTAGACCCTCTTCTTCTTCTACAGTGTTCCCCGCTTTTTCTCCTCAAATTTTTTTTTTTTTGCAACATTTTTTCCCCCGCTTTTTCTCCTCAATTTTTTTTTGTTTCCCCAAAAATTACATACATGAAATATATTCGCGTCGACAAGTGGGTTCCATCCCCGTGAACGGTTTCGAGATTCGTCGACTCTGACTCCTCAATTTTGGATCCAGATTCACACAAACATTTGACAAAAAAAATTCAATTTTTTTTCAGAAAAGTCCTCACCTTTTTCAAAAAATTAACGGTTTCGAGTTTTGTCGGCTCTAACTCCTCGATTTTGGATCCAATTTCCCCGCTTTTTCTCCTCAGATTTTTTTTTGTTTCCCCAAAACTTATATACATGAAATATATTCGCGTCGACAAGTGGATTCATTCTCATGAACGGTTTCGAGATTCGTCGACTCTGACTCCTCAATTTTGGATCCAGATTCACACAAACATTTGACAAAAAAAATTCAAGTTTTTTGCAGGAAAGTCCTCATGTTTTTCCAAAAATTAACGGTTTCGAGTTTCGTCGGCTCTAACTCCTCGATTTTGGATCCAAATTCGCACAAACATTTCACGAATTCTGTCAATTTTTTGCAAAAATATGCGCGTCGACGAGTGGGTTCCATCCCCGTGAACCGTTTCGAGTTTTGTCGGCTCTAACTCCTCGATTTTGGATCAAAATTCGCATAAACGTTGACGAATTTTGTCAAATTTTTCGAAAAAAAACCCGCGTTTCCCAAAAATTACATACATGAAATATATGCGCGTCGACAAGTAGGTTCCATCCCCGTCATCGCTTTCGAGTTTGGTCGACTCTAACTCCGCAATTTTTAGATCCAAATTCGCACATCCATTCCACGAATTTCGTCAAATTCGAATTTCCTTCGACATTTATTATGTCATTATAACAAAACATTTCAAACATAAAATTTCCCTTAAAGGTCGCGGCGTGAATATTAAAACCCTGACAAGTGGGTCCAGTTCACTTAAAGAATTTGCAGAAAATGAATTTTTTTTACAAAATCAATAGTTTAAGAACTATCTACCAGAAAAATGTAAAAAATATATCAGCATAAACAGAAAAACAAATTCTAATTACTTATATCATAATACAAACATTTTTTGACATTTTTTAAATTGGACCCAACTCACTTAAATAATTTACAGAAAATGAATAATACTATAAAATTAATGGTTTAAAATCTACCTACTAGAAAATTATGCAAAATATATCGCAACAACCAAAAAAATAAATTCTAATTAATTGTACCATAATGCAAATATTTTTGGGCATTTCAAAATCGGTAAACATATACAAAAAACCAAAATGCACTTCTTCTGATTAAATGAAGCTGATTTCGAATTAAAAAAAATATTATATACTTTATTTCCTCTACTTAAGTATCTTAATTAACTATTTAAGACAACATAAAAACATATCATACCATTTAAAAACCAATTTGCATTTAAAGATAACATAACAAAACTCTCTCTAAATATGCAATTTAACTAAATAAATACTCAAATTGGTTAATAATTCTATATAACCATAATATTTTTACTCTTAAAATGAAATTAAATAGAATATTTATGTCACAAAGGAAAACATATTTTACCATTTTAATCCAGCTAACATATTAGATGTAATATAACTAAAATCTGTCTAATTGTATGCTTAAATTTTAAAAAACCTTTATTAGATGGATATTTAAAGCAAATACAAATTCACTTCCTCTAATTATGGACTTAATTTAATAAATGATTAAAGCAAAATACAAACATTTCAAGATAGTTCACATTTAGATATAATATAATTAATCTCTCTCCAAATATGTAGTTAAATTTAATAAATGCTCAATCTGGTGAATATTTCGATATAATCATAATGTATTTCCTCTAATTATGAATTTAAATGAACTACTTACGTCAGAATAGGAAACAAATTTTATCATTTCAATTTAGCTAACATATTAGAGATAATATGGCTAAGTTTTCTCTAATTTCTATTTAGATTTAAAAATGCTTGATTAGTTGGATATTTGTAGGAAATACAAACTCATTTCAGCTAATTATGGACTTACTTTAATAAATACTTATACAAAATATTTCCTGCAAATTCATTTTCCTCATATTATGAGTTTAAAATTAAATTCAAAAAATGCTCAAGCAATGTACTCTCTCCGAATATTGGTTTCAATTAAAATTCCCTCCGAATATTGAGTTAAATTTAATATGTAAGATAAAACACAAGCATATCATACCAAACCGACTAGGTTAACATTTACAAATAATATACCTAAACTCGCTCCAATTATGCGATTCAATTTACTAAATGCTTAAAGTAAACTTAAATTTCTTTAAATATGAACTTAAATTTAAATAACGCTTTATTACATGCACATTTCAGGATGATTTCAAATTGAATTTGCGCTAACTACATTATACACGTTATAACTACTGCCTTTCCTTACAATATATATACCACGATTTAAAAAAAAACACAAATTACCACAAATTAATCTCAGCAAGGCCGCGGCGTGACGCCGCGCAAAATTTAACTAGTAGTATATATAAAAGCTGAGCAGATCGGCGAGCTATCAGCGCCCCGGGCACTGTTCATCGCACTATTCATCTACAGTGTTGAACAGTGCCCGGTACTGTAGCGTTTTTTTTTTCCCACCATTTTTTCCTCAAATCCAAAAACTTATACACATGAAATATATTCGCGTCGACGAGTGGGTTCCATCCCCGTGAACGGTTTCGAATTTTGTCGGCTCTAACCCCTCGATTTTGGATCCAAATTCGCACAAACGTTGACGAATTTTGTCAAATTTTTCGCAAAAAAACCCGCGTTTCCCAAAAATTACATACACGAAATATATGCGCGTCGACGAGTGGGTTCCACCCCCGTGAACGGTTTCGAGTTTTGTCGGCTCTAACCCCTCGATTTCCGATCCAAATTCGCACAAACATTCGACGAATTTTGAAAAAAAAAATCCCCGCGTTTCCCAAAAATTATATACATGAAATATATGCGCGTCGACTAGTATGTTCCATCCCCGCCATCGCTTTCGAGTTTGCTGGACTCTAACTCCGTAATTTTTAGATCCAAATTCGCACAACCATTCCACGAATTTCATCAAATTCGAATTTCCTTCGACATTTATTATGTCATTATAACAAAACATTTCATTTCTGTTATTCAAAAAAAACCTGACACGTTGGCCTGCCATGTAAGAGGTTTCGCAATTACAAAAAAAAATGTTTAAAATTGGAAAATTTATAACTTTCATAATATAATTCACCAAAATGCAAATAATATGTCAAAAAAATCACAAATTTTAGAAATTTCCAACCTTTGCACACAAAAGTTACACCAAAAAAAAATCCCCACAATATTTCGAATGTTTCCGAAAATACCTAATTTCCATACTTTCCACACAGAAAACGCAACAAAAAAAAACATTGTACACATTTCTAAATTTAAGAAAAAATAGATTTAATGAATCTTTAAACTTTCCACGCGAACTAACAAATGCTCATTTTTTCTTGAAGATTTGCTGGTTTAGTTTTCCAGGTATTTCAAAGTCTCTGCAATTAGAATAGAATGATTAAAATTGCAAAATTCATAACTTCTTTTCTTTTTCCAGAAACTCTTGCAACTTTTGAAATATAACTTCCATAATTTTGAAATCTGCACTGCTTAAAAATGTGGACATTTCAAAAAATTTATTCAAAACGTAAAATTTCAAACAATTCCAGAAAAAAAACAATGTATTTCCCCAAGCCATTACTTCCCTCTAAAATATTCGATTAATTTCTAAGTTTCAAAAAAATATTTCAAATTTTAACTAAGGACGCGGCGTGCCGCCGCGCTGAAATTTAACTAGTAAATATAGTAAGGGCAATCGTAACTACAACTTTCTACTAATACACACTTCTAAAGACATATTGAGCAAATAGCGTGAAAGCTGTTGCATGTGAGCGGTGTTGATGTCTAGTGCTACATCAGACGACATAATCTAGACTAATATTAAAAGACCCACAGGGCGGAGATTCAGAGCATGCATCCGTTCACACAGCCCATCCAATGGTATACGGGACTCCAACGTTAAAAGACCCAGACGACGCCAGAGGCGCTTCCTACACTGCTGTTTTCACGCACGAGTCTGTGCTCCGCGACGATTCCGTCGGTGAGTTCGCCGCTAGCTCCACACCTCTGTTCAGTTCCTGTAGTATGTGTGTTCAGTATACTATCCTGCAATATGTGCGCTCAGTATACTATAGTGTTGAGTTAATTGATAATCTAAACACCAACATAGCGTCAACTGATAGCAGTTTAGCGTTCCAGATACCATGTCCTGACTAATTGCATATGTGTATGTTTCATACTTGCACACGGTAGTAATGGCTAGATTGTATTCACGATTAGTTGTCCTCTAAGGAATGTAATGAAGAACTACTGCTATTTAAAAAAAGTACATGGTCGATTTTTCGATAAAGAAGTACCAAATCTAGATGTATTATTACTTATGTTCAAAACTGGAGAGTTCATTCGATTTTTCGATAAAGAAGTACCAAATCTAGATGTATTATTACTTATGTTCAAAACTGGAGAGTTCATTCAGGGGTTAGTGCATGTGTATGGGGTTTGGGGCAGAGTTGCATGTTCAGAGTTGTGGTGCCATGAGAGATTAAATATAAAACTCTCCCTAGGGTAGAAACACGATGAACAGCAGAGCCAAGGGAGCAAAATATCACAGATGTAGCTTAATGCAGGAGCACGCTGTTTAACTCGGAGAAGTTTGAGCCCCACCACTGTTTGCAGGAGCAGGAGGGGCAGCATTTGTTGCGCTAGGTGCAGGTGGAGCAGCGGACTGATCTTGGGATGCAGCAGGCAACTCATTTTGTGAAGGTTTACTGTTGATGACTATTATGAGACTGATAGTTCCATTATGTTTTTCATTTCAGGTATCAGCAAGGAGCTTCGGAGGTTTCTCATTCAAGGTTCAGTAGTTGTATTATGCATATGGCATATGCAAGCTATCTTTATTTTCAACTAAGTACTAACAGCCAAATTATCTCAGTTATTTATGTCTTGCTGCATATGGGCTATAGTTATTATTGTGGCTCTTGTTTATTTAATTAACACATCATCTTGGCGCTTTCAATCTACACTACACATTTGTTAATACTGGGCCACTCCCGTGTTTGTGAAGATGTTCATCTTAAATTTTGCAATAGTTATATGAGTGTATTATTTCTGATCATTGGTGCTTACCAAGTAAACATGAAAAGTACATGAACAGTAGACATATACGGAGTATGTAATAGCCACCTGCAAGACTGATATTTGTCTGAACATGTTATAAAAAACTTACAGGCACAAGCTGAAGGTGTTAACTTGGATTGACTATTGCTTCTTGATTCATGCACATGCGTTGTCCCTCAGTTATTGATTGATCCATTACCTGCTTGCAGTTTAGTGGCGGTTGCTGAAGCCTAGCAGGTTCAAGGCTATGGTCGCAACTGGTAATTTACAGAACAAGAGATATTTATTTGGACCCTAAAGGTATTTGTTTGAAAATGCATTTCTGTCATAAGTGGGTACGTTACCTAATTTATATCCCTTTCAGTAATTAGCATGCTTATATATCTGCTCTATTGCATCTCAAATTACATCTTTGATAGTTGATGTTTCATTTAACTGTTCAAAGAAAAGATCCATGTTAGCAAGGGAAATTCTATTAAAGATGTTTCATTTAACTGTTCAAAGAAAAGATCCATCTTATTATTATGAAACTCTATGGAAATTTAATGATATTAGTTTTTTTCGTTCTAACTTATGTGCAATACACATGACAATAATGCCAACTTAGTAAGCTTAGTTAAATAGTTGTAAATATGTAGGGACTGTTGATTGTTTAGCGATTTTCAGTTCCTTGCAGCTGGTTTTGTTTGTGCTTTTTAACAGGAAAAAGCCTCTTGTACATATCTCGATTTCTGATGCAACTGCAGAAAGATTTCAGGTTGTGCCATCTGTTCTGTTTGAATGATCAAGTTGTGTCCTCTTGTAATGTAAGATTATCCATATCTTTTAGTCGATCTTATCTTACTGCTTTTCCTATATGAGTGCGGCTGCAGGATTTGTGTCAGGCCTCACCAATACGACTAGATGCAGCAAGGGGTGATAGCTGGTTTTTGTGATGTAAGATTTCTCCTAATTTGAGTTGCTCAATGCTGAAACATGCTTGTTCTTTCCCATTTTGTCTATGTCTTATGTTACACAACCGTGATAATTATGGGGCATAATTGTTCCTTCATGGTGGAAATAGGTGTCAAAACTTCAGAGTTGTGCAGAACCTTTTTTTCTTAGAACTATTCACATTATGTAGAAAGTTATGTGTTCTTCAGGATGACTCACTTGGAGAAGCCAAAATTTTAACCGCATTGATCATTTCTGTACTTATTTGGCACCACGTTGATCCACCAAACTTTTTCAATAGGTAATCGGCTTGTATACCATTGTGGTTCATCTGCACAAGCAGGGATGCACAAAGCGCCGGACTCCCTTCCTCCGCTTAGCGCATGAAGTAGACGGCAGGAGCTCAACAATATTGCAAGAAACCTCTGTTTTCTTGTTCTGAGACTAGACATTTTTCTGTGACAATATGACCACAAAACTTGTGATGTGAACTTCATTCAGCCTCTATAAAACTTTGATCGGGGCATTTGTCAGTTCCTGTTTGTCCAACAAGACGTATAGAACTTTCAACTTTAGAATCAATTACTATGGTGGACCTGACCATTGGTGATTGTTCGACCAATTGTTTCGTAAGTAAAATAAGCCAAGCGTAAAAAAAGACTCAATTATTATGGTTTTATGCTTGTATTGTTACTCTTTTGTGCTAGCATACATATTGAGGACATATCGGTGTTTTCAGAATAAACATACCATTTAAAGTGTATGATTTTTCTTTTGAAATTCTGAAGCACAAAAATGAAAAATCTGGTCACACATTGGCATTAGCTTGAATTTGATTACACAAAGTTATTGTCATGCCATAATAGCTTATGCACTAAATGATACGTGCATTGCACGTGCACAATTACTAGTGGGATGAAATGGAGGAGTTACTTGAAAAGAATGGTATAGGGGAGTTAAGTGAAATTGCCAAAAAGCTCCAAAAAAAGTGAATTTTCTTCTAATTAAGGATAAATGAAGGGCTTTTGTGCTATAAAAATTAGCTTCGTCCGGAAAGAACTTCAACCAAATTTCCCCTTTCAATATAGAGTTTTTTTTAAATTCAATTTTGAATCCTCCCTAATCCCGGCATATGAACCTGAGGTGTGATATGTCATTGTTTCTGCCAGGTAAAGCAAAAATTATATTAATATGCATTCTAATTTATGTAAATATTCTCTTCGGCCCAAGTTCTACGCGTGCATGTGTCACTAACAAATCTGCGAACCTCAAAGAATAAGGAATGGTCTATTTCATCAACAAAAGACACCAAATTAGCCATATATCAGTGAGACAACAATAAACCCTAGGATTAGATGATCCAAGGAGGAGTATGTAAAATACATGTTAGATCGGTACGCTCTAGAGACCTCCAGTAAGATACTTGAGCATAATAAATTGATACGAACACATATAAACATATGATAATTCCAAGTGACATAAATTAGTATTTAGATGAATAGATTTATTTTCTTACATTTATAGAGAAATTCATTTATTAATTTCGTAAGCCTCAAGCTAAATGCCGAGCAAAAAAAATCAATGGGCACACTACATTAACTATAGTTCAACATCTACTTGTGCTAATAAACGTATTTTTTTACAAACAACATTGTATCGCATGACTCTATTATTAATCTGAGATGTACATTTGTATAATTGAGAATACAATAGTTGCAATTGTGTTTAAATGTTGTGTCAATAATAATGACGTGCATCTCGTCACATAACTAGCGAGAGTCGTTGAGTGAAGAAGATTAGTATAAAGTGCTCTTTAAATCGCATACTTCTGCAAAATAGAGGAATAGGAAATTATAAGATTTGGCATCTCTAATCAATGCAAACCCTAAAATACGGGGTAATCGAATTGTTGGTTAAACAATAAAAAAATATACAAGAATTCTATTTATCAAAAATATCATTATATGCGAGTTTGTGGTTTTCAAACTTATAGAATATTATGCTCATCTCAAGTTGTTGTTAGCCTCGAATGGATAAATTAGGCATGTACCTATTTGCTCTTTGAACCACATAGCTCATTTTTTTTCCTTTTGTCAACATGGCCGCTCAAACGAATATTAGGAAATCCTTGTGTTTTATTAGTAATACATCATCACTCGAACACATTAAGATGACAAGCCATATGCATTAAAACAAAATTGGTTGTATTGAGAGATCCTAAAATCTCAAACAGGACTTTGATAATGGAAAAAAACACACACCAGCTAGATGTGCTTCAATTAGCATTGTAGAGAAAAGTCAAATATGTGATGGATCCCGAAGACGCACGACATATATCTACGAAACAAATATGATGACCTGTTCAACGAACACATCTAGAGCCTTGAAAAAAGTGATGTATGGATAGTTTTGATGAACATGGCTGTGAGGAGAGATATTTTGTTGAGAAGGGGCCAATCGCAAATATTTTGTTGAGTTGGACGAGAAAAGTGAGTTTGAGGACAAGGTGGTCGATGCAGCTTAGACGATGTGGTCGATGTAGCCGAGGATTGTCTAGCCGCCACCGCTTCCTTCGATGAGGAATATAGACTTTGTCGATGCTTCCACGACCTAGGATCTGATCAATGCTCTTGATGTGTTTCCTTTTTTATTTCACATGTCCCTTTAGAAAAAGCGAGGATTAGCGAGGTTCTGGTATTCTTTTTTCTGCGAGCGACCTCATGCTCGACGGCTATTTTAATCTGAACCCTCTGCTTTCTCGGGTAACGGGAGAGAAAGAGGCTGGGGGAGTGGTGTGGTTGAATAGTGGGGTATCGTGGAAATATGCTTCCTTGGAGGTGCAAGATGGAAAAAAATAAAAAAACGCCATATTTTTTCCAAAATTTATGTAAGAAATGATGGTTGTGGACACTTATGTACAACTGATGACGGCTTGGGAGGATGACCTTGGGAGAATTTGTTCGAAGTCCCCAAATGAACCTATTGGGAGGACCCATGTCTTACCTTGGAGATGCCCTTACCTCCAAGAAACCTTGCAACGGTCTGAACTGAAGCAATGTTTACAATTTGAGTGGATTTGATTAATTGCGAGAGATGCCATTGTCGTAAATATGAGGAAGTGAGACGGGGAAGAAAATAATTAGGATTGATATAATCGTCACCTGCTTCATTGCCAACCGAAGTGGCGTTGTACATGTGCTATTTGACTGTCAGTAGGTATGTGATACTGTCTCAAACGTATCTATAATTTCTGATGTTCCATGTTGATATTATACCAATTGTTACATGTTTTATATACACTTCATAACATTTTTATGCATTTTCTGGGACTAACCTATTAACAAGATGCCACAGTGCCAGTTCATATTTTCTGCTGTTTTTGTATTCCAGAAAAGCTAGTCTGGAAATATTCTCGGAATTGGGTGAAACTTGGACAGAACCTCCTATTTTTCCAACACGAAGACGGAGTCCAGAGGAGAGACGGAGGAGGGCCACGTGGCACCCACACCATGGGGCCACGCGGCCCCCCTGCCGCGCCGTGGGGTGGTGTGGGGCCCTCGTGGCTCCGCAGCCGCCGCCCTTTCGCCTATTTATTCTTCCGACACGAAAACCCTAAATACCCGAGCCATTATCCACGAAAAGTTCCAGAGACGCCGCCGCCGTCAACCCTAGCTCGGGAGGGTTCAGAAGCTCTTCCCGACACCCTGCCGAGAGGGGAATCATCACCGGAGGGCTCTACATCACCATGCCTGCCTCCGGAGTGATGCGTGAGTAGTTCATCCTTGGACTACGGGTCCATGGCAGTAGCTAGATGGTTGTCTCTCCACTTTATGCTATCATGTTTAGATCTTGTGAGCTGCCTATCATGATCAAGATCATCTTATTGTAATGCTACATGTTGTGTTTGCTGGGATCCGATGAATATTGAATACTATGTCAAGTTGATTATCAATCTATCTTATATGTTATTTATGATCTTGCATGCTTTCCGTTACTAGTAGATGCTTTGGCCAAGTAGATGCTTGTAACTCCAAGAGTGAGTATTTATGCTAGATAGTGGGTTCATGCCTCCGGTAATCTGGGAGAGTGACAATAACTTCTAAGATTGTGGATGTGCTGTTGCCACTAGGGATAAAATAACCGATGCTTAGCTTAAGGGTACGCCGTTAGGTCTAATGCATTTGTTTACTTTACGCACATTACTTAATGCAATTATCCGTTGCTTGCAACTTAATACCAACGGGGAACTCGGTATGACAACCTGGCGGTGGATTATTAGTCATAGACGCTGTTGGATAACGGTCTATGTATTTTGTCGTAATGCCCACATGAATATCATAGTAATCATCATGTCATATATATGCATTGTCATGCGCTCAATATTTTGTCAATTGCCCAGCTGTAATTTGTTCACCCAGCATGTTAGTTATCTTTTATGGAGAGACACCACTAGTGAACTGTGGACCCCGGTCCATTCTTTTACACTGATAATACAACCAACTGCAAACACTGTTCCTTTTCATTCTCTGCAATTTACTACTGTTTTCCACACCATACGTTTAATCCTTTGTTTTCAGCAAGCCGGTGAGATTGACAACCTCACTGTTTCGTTGGGGCAAAGTAGTTTGATTGTGTTGTGTGCAGATTCCACGTTGGTGATCGAGTAACGCGCCACCAACAACCTTCAGAAGTGATTTCTTGCTCCTACTGGTTCGATTAAACCTTGGTTTCATACTGAGGGAAACTGCTGCTACACTACTTCATACCTTCCTCTTGGGGTCTCCCAGCGAACGTGTGATCCACGCAATCAAGCTCTTTTTCTGGCGCCGTTGCCGGGGAGGAAGCACTTCGGTTCAGAAATCTCCTTACTTCCCTTCCACACGCCAGCATCTTTTTCTGGCGCCGTTGCCGGGGAGCAAGAGGATTTCTGCAAGGGGAGTTTCACGCTTCCAATCTCTTTACTTTGTTATTGTCTTGCTTAGTTTATTTTTATTTAGTCTTGTTTGCTTTATTTATCAAAAACACAAAAAAATTAGTTACTTGCATCTAGTTTATTTTCTGTTTAGTTTTGTTATTTCATCATGCTTCTCCCTAAGTATACTTTAAAAGACATATCTGTGGGTAGTGGGTCTATCATTGGAAGAGATAACATTGAGGAATTCTTGGGTCACATTAGTAGGCTTAAAGATTTTGAAGATAGACCCTTGGTAGAACTTGCTCCAAATTATGAAATTGCTACAGCTTCTCTAGTTCACATGTTGGAAGCTAGGTTTGTCAATCTGAATCCTATAATGCAGCATATGTTCCTTAAACTTCATGATATGGAAGATGGTGAAAAGAAAGATTTTGTTCTAGAAACCTTGCTTAAAGAATTTGGTGATGTTGCTAGAGAAGCTAGAAAAGTTTTTATTCGATATAAGATGCTTGGCTATTATATTGATGTTGCTAATACACTTGAGAAACTGGAAAAAGAGAGGCTTAAATACACTAAAGAAACTAATTATGAGGGGGAAGTTAAGATACCAATACCTTTTAAGTTTGTAGGCATGCATGAGGCACTAGAAAAGAATTTTGATTGGATTGTTCCTGAAAATTTATTTGATGAGGATAGTGTGCCTAAAAGTAATGAAAAAGGAGTTTCTGAAACTTATATAGATAAGATACAATGCATTGTTGAGAAAACTTCCAACCTTTCTGTTGATGCTTCATCACTTGGAAACACTTGATTCTTACTTTCTGCGCCTAGCTGAAAGGCGTTAAAGAAAAGCGCTTATGGGAGACAACCCATTATTTTATTTCTGCAATTTTTCTTTTTTGAGTCAAGGAGTTGTTTACTTCTGTAACAATTCCTTTGTATCTTTATTTTATCGCATTGTTGTGCCAAGTATTGCCTCTAATAGGAAGATGATGCTAGATTTGGATTTCTGCGCAGGAACAGATTTCTGCTGTTCACCGTTTTAATTCTGTAAAATCACAGAAAAATTATTTAAATCTGAAATTTTTTGTGCGTGATCCTCAGATATGTACGCATCTTTCGTTAGTTTAAAGTTTTTCGATCTGAGCAACGTAAGTGCCTCGAAAAAATTCGTCTTTGCGGACTGTTCTGTTTAGACAGATTCTGTCTTTTATTTTTCGCATTCTCTCTTTTACTAGTGTTGAGTGGAATTCTTTTTTAGGGTGAAGAGCTTCACATAACATCAGTGGCAGTAGCTAATGTTAAAAGTAACGGTCATGTTTGTGTCCTTATAGAACATGTGAGTTTTTGATTGTGCACTAACCCTCTAATGAGAATTACTTTGAGTTTGGTGTGGCGGAAGTTTTCAAGGGTCAAGAGAGAAGGATGATATAATGTGATCAAGAAGAGTGAAGAGCTTAAGCTTGGGGATGCTCCCATGGATCACCCCAGCATATTTCAAGAAGACTCAAGCGTCTAAGCTTGGGGATGCCCAAGGCATCCCCTTCTTCATCAGCAACTTATCAGGTCATCTCTAGTGAAACTATATTTTAATTCTTTCACATCATATGTGCTTTACTTGGAGCGTCTGTGTGCTTTTATTTTCAGTATTTTATTTTTCTATGGTCAACTTGATTGGACCCAGCATTCTTGATTGGGAGAGAGACACGCTCCGCTTTTTCATATGAATACTCCTATTCTTCACTTATACTTGTTGAGTATTCTTATCTAGCTATTGCTATGCTTTTAGCTCCTGTTTTTCATGCATCTCTTATTCAGAGCTGTTAGTTCTTTTAAAGAAAGTACTCTCTTGCTTCACTTATAATTGTTTGGAGAGTTTATGTTGAAATAAATTGATTGGTGTTTGGTTGGAACAGAAAATGTTGCATGTGGTAGATGGTATAATGGAAAAAGCTTACATATTCTTGTAGATCATTGTATTGGATAATTTGATACTTGTCAATTGTTTTGAGTTATCAAGTAGTTCATGTTTAAGCTTTTGTATCATGTAGTTAAAACCTATTAATGAAGAACTACCGTAAAGCTCGTTGAAATTTGGTTTGCATGATTGGTATCTCTAAGGTCTAGATATTTTCTAGTAAAAGGGTTTGGTTAACAAGGAAGACAGTGTAGAGTCTTATAATGCTTGCAATATGTTTTCATATAAGCCTTGCTGTGTCGGTTGATATCCTGTGTTTGCTTCAAATAACCTTGCTAGCCTAAACTCTGTACTGAGAGGGAATGCTTCTCGTGCATCCAAAACCTTGAGCCAAATCCATGCCATCTGTGTCCACCATAACTACCTATATGTGGTATTTTCTTGCCATTCCAAGTAAATTTTTCATGTGCTACCTTTAAACTATTCAAACTTTATTACTCCTATTTTGTGTCAATGTTTACCAAGCTCATGAGGACGGGGTGGATGTCTTTATGTCAACTGTCAAACAGACTGCATATACATCCGCTTATCCATTAATTTTGCAAAAAGAGCTGGCAAATGGGGTGCCCAGTCCCAATTAATTACAACTTTAACCGCTTAATTCTCTTCACATTTTTGCCCTGATTTATCAGTCAAGCAATGACAAACAGTGAAATATCTGCATGTGTAAACAAAAGAGAAAGAGGGATGATCTGCCTTGCTGGTAGAAATAACGTCCTTCATGGGAGCCGCTCTTAAAAGTCTGGTTGGCAGGGGTCATATTGTACTTTCCATTTTCTGATTCGTTGACAATTAACAAACACCTCTCAAAACTTATTTTTACTCTCTATATGATTTCAAAAACTTAAAAAGCTCTAGCACATGATTTAATCCCTGCTTCCCTCTGCGAAGGGCCTTTCTTTTACTTTTATGTTGAGTCAGTTTACCTACTTCTTTCTATCTTAGAAGCAAACACTAGTGTCAACTTTGGTGCAACAATTTTTATATGCTCGTATATTGCACTTATTATATGCTTTGTGTTGACAAATATCCATGAGATATATATGTTGAAAGTTGAAAGCAATTGCTGAAACTTAAATCTTCCTTTGTGTTGGTTAAATACCTTTTACTTAGAATCTATTGCTTTATGAGTTAACTCTTATGCAAAACTCTTGATGCTTGTCTCGAAAGTACTATTCATGAAAAGTTTTTGCTTATATGATTCAGTTGTTTGCTCATTATCTACTTGCTAGCAAACTATAGACCATTGACCTGGATCACTTCATTCATAACATGTGCTTTACTATTATTTGATCAAGATTATGATTGTAGCATGTCACCTCAGAAATTATTTTGTTTTTATCGTTTTACCTACTCGAGGACGAGTAGAACTAAGCTTGGGGATGCTTGATACGTCTCAAACGTATCTATAATTTCTGATGTTCCATGTTGATATTATACCAATTGTTACATGTTTTATATACACTTCATAGCATTTTTATGCATTTTCTGGGACTAACCTATTAACAAGATGCCACAGTGCCAGTTCCTGTTTTCTGCTGTTTTTGTATTCCAGAAAAGCTAGTCTGGAAATATTCTCGGAATTGGACGAAACTTGGACAGAACCTCCTATTTTTCCAACACGAAGACGGAGTCCAGAGGAGAGACGGAGGAGGGCCACGTGGCACCCACACCATGGGGCCGCGCGGGCCCCCCTGCCGCGCCGTGGGGTGGTGTGGGGCCCTCGTGACTCCGCAGCCGCCGCTCTTTCGCCTATTTATTCTGTTTGGCAGGGGAATCATCACCGGAGGGCTCTACATCACCATGCCTGCCTCCGGAGTGATGCATGAGTAGTTCATCCTTGGACTACGGGTCCATGGCAGTAGCTAGATGGTTGTCTCTCCACTTTATGCTATCATGTTTAGATCTTGTGAGCTGCCTATCATGATCAAGATCATCTTATTGTAATGCTACATGTTGTGTTTGCTGGGATCCGATGAATATTGAATACTATGTCAAGTTGATGATTATCAATCTATCTTATATGTTATTTATGATCTTGCATGCTTTCCGTTACTAGTAGATGCTTGTAACTCCAAGAGTGAGTATTTATGCTAGATAGTGGGTTCATGCCTCAGAGTGACAATAACTTCTAAGATTGTGGATGTGCTGTTGCCACTGGGGATAAAATAACCGATGCTTAGCTTAAGGGTACGCCGTTAGGTCTAATGCATTTGTTTACTTTACGCACATTACTTAATGCAATTATCCGTTGCTTGCAACTTAATACCAACGGGGAACTCGGAATGACAACCTGGCGGTGGATTATTAGTCATAGACGCTGTTGGATAACGGTCTATGTATTTTGTCGTAATGCCCACATGAATATCATAGTAATCATCATGTCATATATATGCATTGTCATGCGCTCAATATTTTGTCAATTGCCCAGCTGTAATTTGTTCACCCAGCATGTTAGTTATCTTTTATGGAGAGACACCACTACTGAACTGTGGACCCCGGTCCATTCTTTTACACTGATAATACAACCAACTACAAACACTGTTCCTTTTCATTCTCTGCAATTTACTACTGTTTTCCACACCATACGTTTAATCCTTTGTTTTCAGCAAGCCGGTGAGATTGACAACCTCACTGTTTCGTTGGGGCAAAGTAGTTTGATTGTGTTGTGTGCAGATTCCACGTTGGTGATCGAGTAACGGCGCCACCAACAACGTTCAGAAGTGATTTCTTGCTCCTACTAGTCGATTAAACTTTGGTTTCATACTGAGGGAAACTGCTGCTATACTGCTTCATACCTTCCTCTTGGGGTCTCCCAGCGAACGTGTGATCCACGCAATCAGTATGCAGACGCCATATTAGTTGACGTCGAATCGAACAGTGGCTCGTAAGAGGCACGTCAGAAGCTATGATTGGGAGGGCAAGCCATTCGACACCAGCCACCTTGGAGCTGGAGCCAAACCTTTACCACATTGGCTCTAGCTACCCTACTGGTGCCAACCCGTGTGGGCATAATCTAAAATAGTTTTTCCCATGGATCAAATGTTGGATAAATCGATAAAAAAGGCCATGTTAAAAAAAACAATTTAAGGCACAACTTCATCAGGTGTTGTTCTTAGTAGTTTCTGTGTCATCTCGGCCATGTAGTGCTATGCAATATCTCGTTCTACAACTATATATGCACCTTTATTGGACTAAACTGAGCGTCATCCGTACGATCGGGTGGATCGATTGTCAATCTTCCCCACCGTCGGATGTCACTAAAGTGTGAATCTTGTCCATCCGACCCATGCTGCATAACTCCCACCGGCACAACAATTTTTTGTACTATTCGAACATGTTGCAACATTTATTCCCACGGTGGGTCAAAACCTGTCGTAACTTTTCAAAACAGCAATGCAACAAAAAATATGGGTGTGCAACAAATCCCCATCGGCCAGAGCAATTTTGTTGTTGAAAAAAGTCAAAACATGTATGCATCATTCGAGGCCCATGACTGTAGCGCCACGAAAATATTTGCAGCATTGAAGTGCCATTTGCAGACACCCATAATCCTCTCCTTGCAGCAAAACGTATATTAATTTGCCGCATGTCGAAACAACCTATGCAACATAAAAGCCCGCGCAAATTACTTATCTTGTAACATCATCAATAGTGGCCATGTTTCCGTTGGTTCCGACCCGTTGGTGAAGACGGAACATTTTCCTTTTTTTGAGCTCAAGGGTATCCTATATAACTAAATAGGTCGTCCCCACTACATATTTCTCTCAACATGCAGCCTATCCACCTCAGCAGTATGCCTTGTCATCTTTTTTGTTTTTCACTTATCTTTTTGCAACAGAATGTTAATATAGAATGTTACGTCAAAATAGCTTTCTCTTTACTGCTCTGGCCAATGAGCTAATTGTCCCTTACTCTCCTCAAACCGTTTAGCATTGAAGCTAGCTGGGCATTGTTGGCTTAACTTAATAGACGACCCCACTATCTCATTTCATTCTCGACACATGCAGATGCAACCCTCCCACACCATCAATTATCATAGGAAACGCTGAGTCGCTAACCATCCATTCATCTCCCCCACCACACATCTTCCTCCCTTTTCCAAATTCCAATGGGTTGTAACTGGCCACCGGACCACCACTTCCACTTCCAGACTCAGGTATATATATCTCAAGTTCTCAACATTGTTACCTCACAATCAATATTTCCCCACTCTTTAGCTCCTAGCCTGTCTTCGGTGTCATGCAGAGGCCCTTCGAAATGCTGCTCTGACGGATACACCGTGCCGGCTAAGACGATCAAGACGAAGAGCTCTAAGATGGTGAAGGTCATCCCCACTACCTATTTCTTTCAAATGCAGCCTATCCACCTCAGCAGTATGCCATGTCATCATTTTTGTTTTTCACTTATCTTTTTGCAACAGAATGTTAATATGGAATGTTACGTCAAAATAGCTTTCTCTTTACTGATGTGGCCAATGAGCTAATTGTCCCTTACTCTCCTCAAACCGTTTAGCATTGAAACTAGCTGGGCATTGTTGGCTTAACTTAATAGACGACCCCACTATCTCATTTCATTCTCGACACATGCAGATGCAGCCCTCCCACACCATCAATTATCATAGGAAACGCTGAGTCGCTAACCATCCATTCATCTCCCCCACCACGCATCTTCCTCTCTTTTCCAAATTCCAGTGGGTTGTAACTGGCCACCGGACCACCACTTCCACTTCCAGACTCAGGTATATATATCTCAAGTTCTCAACATTGTTACCTCACAATCAATATTTCCCCACTCTTTAGCTCCTAGCCTGTCTTCGGTGTCATGCAGAGGCCCTTCGAAATGCTGCTCCGACGGATACACCGTGCCGGCTAAGATGATCAAGACGAAGAGCTCTAAGATGGTGAAGGTAATGGCGCTGAAGATCAAGGCAAGTCCCCGGTGGAGTTGGTACAAGAGGTCGAAAATAGTCAGGGCTCTAAGACACATGCGACTAAATGGCATGGCGAACCTTTTTTCCCATTTCCCCTTTTTGCAGCAGGGCACGCATATTGCAGAGTGAAGTTTACACAATCCCTATTTATTGATCACAAATTGACGAGTCCCGGTCGGAGCGCATCAGACCCGGCCCCTACGGAACATGTACTACCTCTACCCACCGCCACGTGGACCCGCTCTCGGTCGGAGTCGTGGCTGTCTCGACCCCCACACCGACGTGGCGCCCAGTCCCGCCGACTCGTGGGCCACAACGCGCCCCAATCAAATCAAATACTCCCTCCGTCCCAAAATAAGTGTCTCAAATTTGTACAAAAGTGAATGTACCTATACATATTTTATGTCTACATACATCCACTTTTTAACAAATTTAAGACAGTTATTATTGGACGGAGGAAGTACTAAATAACAGGATTAACGGCATTAAATCACCTCACCGGATATAAACGGCCGAAAATCAAACGCCCGCTTAATTACGGAAGCCTGACTGCGATTTCTTTCCCGAAACATCTCCCACCCTTCCCCCGAGGCCCCGACCGATCGAGCGAGCGTGACCTCGTCGTGGTCTCCTCCCTCCCCGATTTCCCAATTCCGTCTCCACGAAGCTATCCCGAGCACTTCCATCCGCCGAGAACCCTAGCCCCGCCATCAGATCCCGCGCGCCACGCGCTCGTAAGCTCCACCTGCCCATTTCTGGATCCATCCTCCTCGCCGGGCAGCTACATGGTGTCCGGGTGACGGTGGTGCCCACTGCTGCCATTGCCGCTCCTCCGCATTTGGAGCGTGCTGCTTCGCTTGCGCGCGGGGGTGGAGAGATCTGGAGCGGAGGTGTGCTTGGCAGGCCTTGAGGCAGGGCAGCGATGGGGTGGCGGTGGGCCCCGGGGATCTGCGCCGTGGCGCTCATCTGGCTAGCCGCGGTCGCTGCCGGAGATCCCGATCCCGACGAGCTGGAGCGCGCGTGAGTCCCCGATCCTGCTGTCGATTTAGCTGCCTGATTTTGCTTTTGCGTTGGACCGTGCATTGCGGCGTAACGTGTACTGCGTGCGTGCGTGCGTGCCCTGAGCTGATTGGTGGATGGTTGTCCTGATGAACCCAACGCGATGCTATGGTCTACTACAGCACGAACGCGAAATTGCTTAGTGGTTTCGTACGATGCAAATGCGACAATGCTGATTCCGGTCGCCTTTTCGTTTCTCAACCACACCTTCTTTCGTCATGTGTTTCTTATGCCTTAGATACAGGAAGTTAGGTAAGGCGTCGGGGAATAATGGGTGGTTGGTAGATTGTGAATTCTACATGGACAGGCTATGGATGTTTTGTCATTTTGTTAGTGATGAATATTTAGTCGTTGGACTGCTGCAAGTTTGGAGCAGCGGGCAAATCTGAGCTCCGATTGGGCAGTGGCTGATTTGCTGAATTATACTTACTTTAGAGTTGATTGATGAATGTTGCTGATTGTTTTATGTACTTTTATGCTTTACTTAAATTTGGTGTTGTGATGCGTTAGGCCTGTTACTGGGCAGATTGTTAATCTCTGTCGAATATTGCTATGGTAAAAAGGCCATCCATTTTTTTCTTTTATGTGAATAGTGATTCACATAAAAGAAAAAAATGTACATGCGTTACCGCTGAGGGTCTGCTGGACCGGTTGTGCCCCTTGCTCGCAGACGGTGGCTTGGTGAGGCCTTCGGTCTTTTGATAAGGCGCGTAGGTGTGATGTCAGGGCACATGGCCCTGTACTTGGCCACCTCCTTCATCAGTCTTGTAGGTGTAGCGAGCTGTCGCTAGGATTTTGGGTTGATCTTTGTATTCCTCTTGTAAGGCTTTGTTTAAGGATGCAGAGGTTGGTGCTACAACCTCCATTTCGAAAAAAAATGTGAATAGTGATTCTTCGTAGATGATGAGTATGCTTCTGAACATTCTGTTGAAAATAATGGAAGACGTAGCTGTACTCAGTGTATGCTTCCCAAGGATTCACATGCGAGAAGTTCATTGAATTGGCTACCAACTGAATATCAACCGTGCATGCCTATACAGGTTTCCGATCGTGGAGCCAGATTATGGCCACACTAAACTTCGTCTCTCAGAAAAAGGTCTAGAGGCCATTCGAAGGATTGAAAATCCTATCGCTGTTGTCGGTGTAAGTTTGGAAGAGTTGTTTCTCTCTCTTTTTTTTTTTTGGAATAATGCCAAATCACCATCTTATTATCTGCCAATTGTTTGACCAACACAGGTCATTGGTCCATACAGATCCGGAAAGTCGTTTCTCCTCAACCAACTTCTCTCCTTGTCATGTGACAAAGGTAGATGCTGCTTGGCTCCTCCTACTATTATATGTCATCGATTCGATGAGACGCATACCCGACTAATGTGAAATTCTTGATCTTAATCATGCAGGTTTTGGAGTTGGTCATATGCGGGATACGAAAACTAAAGGTGGTGTTTTTTTTCCAGATTCATGTTCTTCAGCTGTATCGTATATTTGCTAATGAAAGCGTATAAGTTGATCGTACATGTTCTTCTATCGCAGGTATATGGATTTGGGGTACACCTATTGAGATGGATGTTGATGGCACCAAAGTATCTGTCCTTTATCTTGACACAGAAGGATTTGAGAGTGTTGGAAAATCCAATGTATATGACGATAGGTTTGTGCTTATATGCGAGCTGTGTGCCTTTTTCTGGTTTACTCTTCTATGACTGATAGTCACTACGTCTGATTTTTTTTCTTCTTTGGGCAGGATATTTGCTTTGGCGACAGTCTTAAGTTCTGTGCTTATCTATAACCTTCCCGAGACGGTGCTCTCACTCTCCCTCTCTCTGTCCCTCTCTCCCTATGTGTGTGTGTGTGTGTGTGTGTGTGTGTGTGTGTGTGTTAATTTTATTTATTGTGACATTGCAGGTGCGTGAAGCTGATATATCAAGGCTCTCATTTGCTGTTGAAATCGCCGAAGAATTCTATGGAAGGTTTGCTTATAAGTTATATCTTTCCATTCTTATTCTTATTTGTAATTCAAGCTTTTCTAACACTTACATTTTCCCTCGAACTGTTGTTTGCTGCCTGTGGCGAGCAGAGTGAAGGTAACATTCAATTCTCAGAAAATTGATGTCAGCATAATAGAAATATGTGTAGCTATTAACAGAGCTGCTTGTTTCTTAATTGCATCAGGGGGGAGATATTGCTTTTGAGCCAGCAAAGCTCCTTTGGCTTATCCAGAGAGATTTCCTGCGTAAGTTACCCCTTATGGTTATTACCGTTAGCACAATTCATGCTAGTGTATAAACCTAACCAATATATGGCTTTTGGCCATTGTTCATTACTGTATGTTAAAGTAGAACAAGTATAGGGTCATTTTCTTTGGGTTTCAACGTTAAGGTTCACCGTAGTTTACACCACTTTGGTAGACAGAATTGGCAGCACAACAAAACATTAGCTCTCATTCGTTCAACGTCAATTATCGCAACCATCAGTTGCCACATAACATTCTTGTCATTCCAGAATCCCAGTATCTTGCCTAGCCTAATTATGAGATAATGAAGGTTTAATTTGAACATGTGGTACGTTTTACTTGGCTTGTTGTGAGACTGGAAAATCTAAGTAGAGTTGAACCCTTAAGATGTGTACAGTTGTTGGCAATTTGTACCTATATGCTATGATGTTATTTGGGGTCATTTGACACTGCCATGGTCGATATTTTGCATTTAGCCTATTAAGTGTTCCAAGCGTGTATTAGATGATGCAGTGCTAATGTTGACCAGCATGGTCAGTTGAGTTGTGCACATTTCTTTACCGTCTGTCTCAAGTGTCTGATATTTTTTGTATCATCTTTTTATTACAGTAAACTGCTAAAGTGTGTCCACTTGTGCTAGTACATATAAATGTCCTCTAATTGTACTATTAACTTTTCGAGCAGAGGGAAAATCAGTTCAACAAATGGTCAATGAAGCACTCCAACGGGTGCCTAACGATAATGGTTAGTTCAAGCAACTGTGCTAACTATTTGTTAGCTTGTGATATTTTAGCAGAGAAAGTTCTGACACATAGTTCAACTGATATGCTTTTTTCTTATCCATTTCTTCAGGGAACAAATATATTGACGAGGTACAGTTATTATGAAGTCTACACTTTATTACCGAATATTTGAGATCCGAACGCTGATACAGCTTTTTTCCTAATCTGTTCTTAGGTCAATCAAATCAGAGATTCTTTGGCAATTATGGGCGACAACAGCACTGCTTTTAGCTTACCGCAGGTGGATTTATCCTGAATTCTTTCTTGTATCTTGTAGCGCGAAATGATAAAAGAAAAAATGTGGCTTTCAATAGCTTTATCAAAAGTCTCATATTTAGATAACTAAACTAGCCCCAAAATTAATTCGGCTCGAACATTTCTTCAATGGTAGTATGGTACTAAGATTTTCTAACTCCCCTGTTGTTAAAATAAACAATATATCTCAAGTAATTTAACTCAGTCTGCAAACAATATCTATTTTGCAAACTTTGATGTGGACTATCATTTTTCCTTTATTTCTAGACCTTATTTTAAGTGTTATTTTTTGTGAAACCTTGTTATCACTTATATTATGCCCGAAGCTTATTTTCGGGTCATTGTTTTTGCTTTTAGGAAGTTGCCGTAAGTATTAATTTCCCAAAGGATTTGCCTTATTTCAAGTTTCTTAAAACCTAGATTTAAATTTTATTTTAGAAACTGTCACTGAAAGTTTGCTTTTGATAACCCTATTTTGAATCATGACACCGATTGTTATTTACAGCCTCATCTGCAAAGAACAAAGTTATGTGAGATGGACGACAAAGAGCTCGACCCGTTATACGTAGAAAGGAGAGAGCAATTGAAGCAGGTTGTTGGATCAATCATAAAACCTAAATTTGTACAGGGGAAAACTTTAAATGGGAAGGAATTTGTGTCCTTCTTACAGCAGGTAAAATACTTGATGTGGCTGCTATTGATGTAAATCTGACCAATTAGGTTTTTAGAGTAATTCGTCCTCTTATGCTTCAGATTCTTGAGGCTTTGAATAAAGGAGAGATTCCATCGACGGGATCTCTTGTTGAAATTTTCAACAAGGCTATTCTTGAACGCTGTCTGAAGGTTTATAAGGAAAAAATGGATGGCTTCGGTCTACCTGTACCAGTAGACAAACTGCAACAAATTCATGAAGTGGCAAATGATGAAGCCAAAATGCTCTTTGATAAGCAGCATTTTGGTAAGCATCATTCTCAACAGTCAGTCCTCAAGCTTGAAGACGAGATCAAAAAGGTTCGTTAGTGTACTAATGCTGTTCTTGTGTGACGAATATTTAAATGCACCTACTCTCCAAACATTATTAATGTTTTGATGCATTTTAGACCGAATTAGCAAATGCACCTTGATATACTTCCTGGTATGAATATAATATGTAATATGGTGATACAGATCTTCATGTGATGAATTCTCAATTCCATTAGTTGTTTTTTATGTTGTAAAATGATAATCCTGGTGTTGAACTTTTATAAGACAGTTAGTGATGAAGGTTTTCTCAAGTACTTTATGTGCCTTTTTTACATGCCTTGTATTAAACTTTCACTCAAGATAATATATTTACATACTTACAGGGTGTACCTTGTAGGTGTACAGAAACTTCCTTCTAGCTAACGAGTATCAATCCGGAAAACTTTGTGAAGCACGTTTCTCGGAATGCGAAGATAAAATGGATGACCTTCAAGTCTTGAAACTTCCTTCCATGGCAAAGTTCAATGCAGTTTTTTTTCACTGCAACCAGACTTTTAAAATGGAATGCGTGGGGCCAGCAAAGGAAAGATATGAAACTAGAATGTCAAAGGTCTGTCTATAATTCCGCACATACTTTGCATGACAAGTCAACAACATAGCTAGCTTAACTGCTTAAGGATAGAAGAAGGAATTCCAATAAATGTGCCATTATGCGAAAAAATCATGCGAGCCAATGAACTAGTTGCATAAACATCAAGACTTGAGAAACATCCCAAAATAACTCATGCTCTAGCTTTTGCACCTGTCATGATCACTGACATGGAGAATCAGCTATTTTAGCATGCCATGCCTTCAAATCGGGGAGCAGTGTGCCTTTCATGGATTCTGCATATTATTCTCTTCAGCCATTCCTTATCAATCGACAGGCTGCTTCAAATTCTTTGTGAAACCCCTATGTTTTGTATCTAACTAAGCTCCAATTTTATATTACATCCAGATGCTCCTCAAGTCTCGTGCTCTTTTCATCAAGGAGTACAATAACAAGCTCTTCAATTGGTTGGTGACCTTCTCTCTGGTCATGGTCGTGCTCGGGCGCTTTGTCATCAAGTTCCTTCTACTTGAAATCGCTGCCTGGGTGATGTTTATCTTCCTGGAAACATACACTAGAATGTTCTGGTCAGCGGAATCGCTGTACTATAATCCAGCCTGGCATATCATCGTTTCTTCCTGGGAAACCATCGTGTACAGCCCTATACTCGATCTGGACAGGTAGTCTTTCACCTCCATGTAAATATGTACCAGCATATGCTATCTCACCGGGCCGCTTTCTTCTCTAACATGCTACCCTCTATGTGTGCAGATGGGCAATCCCCATTGCCTTGTTGCTATTGTTTTGGCTTCTTTACTGGCGTTGCTTTGGTAGAAGGAAACGGGGGAGTCGCTCGCTGCTCCCACTATACAAAAACAAGAACTCCACTCGTGCAAGATCAGACTGATCACATGGTTTTATTTTCCGAAAGGGAGGGAGAAAATATCACCCAAAAAAGATAGAACAGGAAGATAGTTTGAATCTTTCATCCATGAGGTTGGATGTGCTTTTCTTTTGACGACGGTCTACACGACCCATGAGCCTGTCTCTGATTCGTTTTGCTGGTGAAGAGATGGGAATTTTGGTGTCGGGTGCTTCACAATCGTTTTGTTGTAACATATGAATATATTTTTATGCACTTTTGTAGCTAGGATGTTCTTACGAGGTGCCACCTCACTCATTGATTATTGTTCACTTGCGAACAAAGTTGATATATGATTTGTTTTGAGGATAGCACTCCAGCCCCACCTTGAACCTTAGTGGGCATATTTTTGAACAGTCTTGGATGGACCTTAAATGTTTGCCAAAGTGATGAGCAACGGAATTTCACTGTTATTTATTTATATACGGGATTTCCTATCAAGCTTCTTTGTTTTGGGGATAAGCAACCAAGCCTATCTTTGCACTGTAGTCTTACTAGACTTTTAATCGCTTACTTAAAAAGGACATCAAACGCATTCTGGTTGAAACTGTAAAAGCAGATGCACGAAACCGCCATCCAAATTTACTAAATCTGCTGTGTTTTACCAACATAGTGACCAATACACAAATAACACAGGACTATCAACGTCCACCAAGACCAAGACATGTCTGCCCAATAATCATTTTTGGGGGCTTTCTGACCCGAAGCAGCACGCAGCTCCTACGAGGTCGACCCGGACGAAGCAGGACCGCCACACATCCTCTTCTGGAGGTGCTCCAGGCTTGCCACCCGCTGCAGGGACTCGCTCCTGCCTGTCTTGCCGGCAGCCAGGGCCCCATTGATGAAATTGTCGTCCTCTTGCATCGAGGAAGCCATCTCGGGCATGTACCCGCCGTGACCTCCAACTTCACTGGTTGTTGAGAAGTAAGTGCTTAGGTCATCTGGGACGGCAGCGTCTGAGGTGGCCTCAGATGGTGAGCCGGTGAAGGGCATGCTGAGGGATGACATTTCGGAGGCGGCAGGGAACAGAGCGCTCATCCCTGTCACCCGCTTCACCGAGTCCTCTGCCATCTTCACCTGCAAAATTTATGCATTAGTATGGTCAGGTTGACAAGATCAATAACCATGTTCAGAACAGAGAGAACGGTGTACTTTGCGGTCTGAGGTGGGCATACCTTTGCTCTTAAGGTTTCCACATCCGCCTTTAATACCCTATTGTCAACAGCAGCACCATTGTACTTCTGATTAACATCAGCAAGTCGCCTTATCAGTGAGGAGTTTTCAACTCTTAACTGTGATACCTGTAATAAGCAATCCATCACAAAAGCTCATTACCCAAATATTTCAGAATCCTCTGTCAGTCCAGAAAAGACAATGCAAACTATCAGACCTGTGCTTCTAGCTCATTCAAGTGAGCTGCCTTTCTGCTTCTCGAACGCCTGGCTGATTCCCGATTGGATTGCTTCCTGAAACCAGTAAAGAAAGCTAGCATAATATCCAAATGAAGGCTCAATGGCGTCACCACAAAGACCCCAGCACCAGCAGAACATCAGGCACTATATAGGATAAGTAAAATACTATACCACCAAACCAGCATGCCATGATATATACTTCAATTTTTTGATGTTGGTAAAAGAGTAAAGAGGCATATGCAGCGTCCACAAGATCCATATAAACATAATTATAACTTGCACACTCATACAAATATCTAACTCTGACATTATTTCCACACAGTGAGGTTGGGGGTACACACTGTTCATAGGTAGCTCTATACACCTTGTCTGCCGTGTATATTTGTATCTAACCAGTGATATCATTTTTAGTCAAGTTGTAGCAGGTCATTCAGATTTCTCAATGACCTTTTGAAATTATACTCAAGAACATCAGTACCAGACAAGTTATGTATCAATGAATATGATAAGCACTCACCAACCTATGGTCACCGCCCAGAAAAGAACAGCCATACAAATTACTCTGCTCTAGTAATATGGTAAAAAAAATGACACTGTAGGAAACTGTTGGGGCTGATTGTTGGGTAAAATTATAATGGCGAACTTGAGGGGAAAAGGTGTTCACGCATGATGAGACAAGTTAATGATGTATTTATCTCACAAGCAGGTAAAAGGATTACCTCCTCCGTAGTCTTTGATCAGTAGGTGTTGCATTCCCATTGATCTCATCTTCTCCTTCCATATCATCATCATCCGACTGCTCCCGTGATGAAGAGCTAGCGGCTTGCTTTACAAGGGCATCAACATTTTGTACCAAATGTGGACCCGACCCCCCACTTGCGCCACCAACTAGCTTGTTTTGAACTGGAACCACATTACCTGATATGTGCCCAAAAGCAAGACATGTCATGTCAGGATCATAGAATATACTTTCGGTGTATGTTTCACTTTCACCACACAGAATAACATGATTACAAGGAACCACAATTTTCACCACACAACATAGTAATTAAACTGTGAGGTGCACCCATCCTTGGTTGATAAAAAATCAGGATGATTTCTTTTGAGCGCCAAAAACACGATATAAAGTGTTCCCTCCTGCTTGGAGAAAATAATAAATATTAAGCACTCTATCCTCGACTAAGGCAACCACAAACACACTTTCTAGAACGAGATACAACAAATAAATGTTTTAATAAGATTCCAAGAAAAATCTTGTTCATTTAAAAAAGAATATTCTGGTGTTTATGAGAACCAGGAAAAAGGTGTAACAGATCAAAGATCTAAGAATTACTAAGCAAATACTGTAATATGAAGTTGTCATTCCTAGCTAGTTCGGAGATGTGACCAGAAGACAAGTACCTCCTATGGGATTAATACTGCCTATATGTGGAACATCTGCATTTGGCAAGGAGGAAGTAGCTGCAAAACGTTCTGGAGGCATTGCACCAGAGGCCTGCAGATGAAATTGACATGAGGTAGCATTACAAATGAACATATACAGTAAGGACATAGGCAAAAATGGAAAACAAATGCAGGTGAACTTACTTGTTTTTAGTATAACAGTGTACATAATGCATTAAAAGCTACAATTGCAATGCAATTACGGTAGGAGAGACGACAAATTAAGCTGATGCCAAAAGGTCATCTAATTCCTAGGGACATACAGCATAAGCTAATTTCATTGGTCGTGAAATCGGAAACACAGACGAGAGACGACAAATTAAGCCAACATCACACAACTAAAGCACACACAGCTAAGATATACGACAGCGTGTCTGCGTTGAAAAGCCAAACACTCAACCAAAGTCACAGTTTCATCATACTGCAATTCATGATCTATAATCCACACAGCTAGCATTGAACACCCAAACACACAGCAATTCAGAAATGATCAAATTCGCACGGCGATGCATGATCTATAATCCACGGCACCCAATACCTACACACATTGCACACAAGGATGCGCCACGGATGAAAGATTTTGTCAAGGATGCATCCAAACCGCTTACGCTAGCCACCTCATTTCACGCACCAGATTTCAATAAAGCGGTTGTATTGTACCATCCATACTCCACAGATCCCTAAAAACTAGTGTAGTAGGCAAGCGCACCCTCTGCAGATCACAGACGCCCGTAAGAGCAGCACATTTGAAGCAAATCGTCCATCGCCGATCTAAAATGCCTAAGCATTCTAATCACACGAGGTAGCATTGTGAGCGAGTGGCGGTCGCTGGCTAAGAGCTAACGGTGGTCGTACCCTCCACATGGCGACGGCGGCGAGGTCCTTCTCCAGCTTCTGCTTGAGCATGGCGTTGTACTCGACCGGGTCCACCACCGCGCTGGTCGGCACCGGCGCTGGCACCGCGGGCTTCTTGAACTCCGCGGCCTCCCCTCCAATCACGGCCCCGCTCGTGCCGGCCATGGGGCTAGGGTTGGTGGCGCCGTCGGGGGTGTCGAGCACGGCCTCCTCGAGGAACTTCTGGAAGTACCACTCGGACGGGCACCGGTTCATCACGCCGCCCTCTCCTCCGGTCTGCGCGGCGTCGGCGGCGCCGCCGCCCGGGGTCCGCGGCGATGGCTGGGCCCAGTACGGGTCAGGGATCTCCTCGACGGAGAAGACGCGGTCCATGATCCGCCGCCCGGGACGCAAGAGCGCTCTCCGCGACGCGGCGAGAGGGGGAGGCGGGATTCCGGCGGGGATTGCGCAAGGCGGTCGGAGGATCCGAGGGAGGGTGTGGGCGATCGGGAATGTTTCCCTGGAGGGGAAGAGGGAGAAGGGAAGTGGAAGGAAGGAAGAAGAGGGAGAGGAGGGGATTGGTGGCTTGCTTACAAAATGGTGAGTCAGCAGCAGCCAGCGATCACGAGTCCACGGCCCGAGCCGGCGCAATTACGGCAACGCGGATTTCATTTCGATTTCGTTTTTTTTTTTTTTTTTTTGAGGGAGGAACCGACCCAAATATACAGGAAACCCAGTACAAATTACATCCAGGTCCAAAGGGAAAGGAAAATTACAGAAAGACCCAGAAATTTGCACAGAAGCCCCTGAGTCGCCTGAAGAGACCACAGCCGGATCCTCATCGATCCCCAAACTCCTAGCTGAAGACGAAGCCGCCGTACCGCTCGCCGGCGGGAAGTGGACGCCGCCACACATTGTAGATAGCCACAGAAGCCGTCCGCCGCCCGGCGCCGGAACTTGATCTCGATGAACGAGCTCGGCCACAGCAGCCGCTTCCCACCTCCACCCTTCCTCCAGCCGCCTCCGTCGCAGCCAGGACCACCACCACCATCGCCGAGCCACCTCCAGACGCTACTCCCCTCGCCACCAAGGCCGGCCGGAGTAGAATCGTCAACGGAGAAGACCACCACATCCACCAACAGCAAAAACAGGCTGCCCACATCCGCCGAGCCCTCCCCTCGCCGCCACGGCCGGCCAGAGAAGCTAGGAAGAAGAAGCAAACCTGAGCACACCACCTCACGGGTCTCACGTCGCCCTCGGAGAAGAAGACGCGATGGCGACAGACCCGAAGGTCAGGAACTCCCAGAAGCACAGCAGCCACGTCACCATGACGGCCGCCAGCATGGAGTACACAAAAGCCAACTCCCTCCCGGCGAACTCGCCGGACCGGAGAAGGGAGGGCACCTTATTAGCCACCACCGCCTCCAGCTCGATGACGCCGAAAAAGTGGACGAAACTAGGAAAACCTAGTACTAATCTACTCGCACGGACGAGATCTACAGCTTCCCCCGTCTCACGACGCCACGCCGGCGCCAGAGACGGAGGGAAGCGGCGGATTCGCCGGCGAAAACCGAGCGCCCTTCTTTCGCCTCTCTCAGGTACTGTAGCGGACCTTATCCCTTCGCTTGACTATTAATCTGGGAAGTTTCGATTTCGTTTTCATTTGAGCGACAATTTCCTTTTTTTTCTCCGGAGAATACATGTCGCAACTTTGACCGTGTTCTGGAAAATGAAAAACAATTACGAGCATACTGGTTATTGGAATACATGTACAAATTTATTATCGCCTATTTCCTCATATAATAATACTCACCACGGGTCATAGGCCGCAGAAATAAATACCCACTCCGTCAGAAAATACTTGACATGTATTTGTCTAAATGTAAATGTATAGTTATTTATTTACTTTCTCCGTCCGGAAATACTTACTCAATTTTTTAAGCTCGGAAATAAATAAATCTGAGCAAGTATTTCCGAACAAATGAAGTAAATAAAATAATGATCTGAGCGGGGGTACGTACATGTGCAAACAGGCATCGATCGCTGACTAGACCTACGGTGTTTGCTCATTCCAAACAAACCTCCTTAACATTCTTTCTACTGTAGATCGTGGGTGCAGGGTACCCAGTGGTTAGGTTGAAAATACACAATGTTCTACACAATATTGGTGTATAACTCCATTTTTCGATGCATCCTATTCCCGGACGGCAACACGGCAAGCTGATTATCCCATATCTTCCCCACATTGTTTTCCTCGCGAATAAAGATAGATCATGTGTAGGTTGCTTGTATGGATACTGAGGCCATACCTTTATAGATGAGCCATGGATAGGGTGACATTGCTATTATCATCTCACCAGCCATATATCTACTTATTTATGGCGTAGAGTAAATCAACGTAAACAGCTAACCAAGGATCTGACATCAACACAATACCATTACCCATTGCGGATGCCTCTTTATAATCATGCGGTGTATATGTACTCCTAGTATATAAATATCTCAACTTCTCCCGATACAAGGCTAAGATCGAACTAGCTAGTAGCAAATGCAGACAGTTCTATGGGAGAGGAAGGGTGGATGATCGCGTTGCTATGTCGCCTGATGGCAATATCACCTGGAAATAGGTTGCACCGGGAATACGGGATGAACTGAATTATATGTGGGCAGCTTGTTTGGCGCAATTGCGCTGACAAACAAGTGCGTCTAACCTTGTTGATATGAGAACGCTTGTGTTGAGCTAGAAGGGCATTTAGCGACACTTTAGACTCAAACTATTTTACAACTTTGAGGGGCCAATCTTGCATGATGTAATGCCCCGTCACTAGTACAAATCGGGAAAATTAAATCCGCAATCACACACGTATGGAGCCTTTTGCGTGTGTTATCCCCTATTGCTTATTAAAAAATCAATTCACGAAATGATGAGATGTGGGATTAGAAGGTGGCTGGTGCAAAATGGTGACTCGGCGTCAGCGATCACATGTTCACGGCTCCAAGCCGGCGCACGCGGGTATAATAGCAACGCGGATTTCTTTCCGATTTTTTTTCTCTGAGCATTTGTTCGAAGATAAACCTGCACCGTCTTTTTAAGAAAGGAAAATACACGAGTCTTGACAAATACAAATTCATTCTCGTCCTTTTTCTTGTAATAATACACCGACATAAAAGAAAATACCCTCCACATGGCGACAGCGGCGAGGTCCTTCTCCAGCTTTTGCTTGAGCATGGCGTTGTACTCGACCGGGTCCACCACCGCACTGGTCGCAGCCGCCGGCACCGCGGCCTCCTGTCCAATCACGCCCCCCCGCTCGTGACGGCCATGTGGCTAGGGTTGGCGGCGCCGGCGGAGCTGTCGAGCATGGCCTCCTCGAGGAACTTCTGGAAGTACCACTCGGACGGGCACCGGTTCATCGCGCCGCCCTCTCCTCCGGGCTGCCCGGCGTTGGCGACGGCGTCTCCAGGTGACGGCAGCGACGGCTGGGCCCACTACGGGTCGGGGATCTCCTCGACGGAGAAGACGCACTCCATGATCCAAGCAAGCGCGCTCTCCGCTCGCGGTCGATGCGAGCCGCGGCGCGGCGAGGGGAGGGGGATTCCGGCGGGGATTTCGCGAGGCGGTCGGTCGGAGGATCCGAGGTCTGGGCTGATCAGGAATGTTTCGGCTGGAGAGGGAAGGGAAGAAGAAGAGGGAGAACGGAAATGGAAGGAGATTGTAGGGTGGCTGTCTGGTACAAATGCTGACTCAGCGATCACGAGTTCACAGCTCCGAGCCGGCGCACGCGGCGGTATTACGGCAACGCGGATTTCCTTTCCATTTCATTTTTATGTAAACGAGAATTCCTTTTTTTTCTTCTCTCGAGAATACACTTGTCTCAACTCCCAACCTCTTTTTGAAAATGAAATTATATACAAAGGATACTGGATGCTGGAATACAATACAAATTTATTCCGGTTCTTTTTCTCCTAATAATACACACTGACATAACCACCACGACTCAAATGCCACAGATGTAAATAAACAAAATACATTTTCCAGCGATCTGAACTAGAAAAACGTACGGACGTGAAACTTAGACCTCTAGTTGCGTTATATATCCGAGAGAAGGAACACTCAAGCAGGCACTGATCACAGACTAGACCTAGGGTTTTCAAGCAGACCTCCTTAACATTCTTTCTAGATCGACGGTGCATGGTAACCAATTGTTAGGTTGAAAATGTAAAATGCTCTACACACCACCGACGTATAACTTAATTTCTCGATGCATCCTATTCCCGGACGGCAACATAGCAACCTTATTATCCCATATCTTTCCCACATTATTTTCCTCGCAAATAAAGATAGATCGTGTGTTAGTTGCTTGTATGGATAGTGAGGCCATACTTTTATAGATGAGCCATGGATAGAGTGATATGGATATTATTATCTCACCGGCCATATATCTAGCTATTTATGGCGTAGTGTAAATCAGCGTAAACAGCTAACCAAGAATCTCACATCTACATAGGACATATACATGTGATTTTGTAGTTCCAACAATTAAGCATTGTATGCCATTACACACTGTGGATGCCTCCTTACAATCATCCGATGTATATGCACAATACTTCTAGTATATAAATGTCTCAAGTTCTCTCGATACGAGGCTAAGATCGAACTAGCTAGTAGCAAATGCAGACTGTGAAAAGTTCTCTATGGGAGAGAGAGTGGAGGAACGAGGATGGCGCACAACTGCTGTGTCGCTGATGGCAATGTCATTTGTAAATAGGATGCATTGGGAATACAAGATGAACTAAACCATACGACCCAACTTGTTTGGCGTCATTGCGCTGACGAGCAAGTGCGTCATACCTTGTCGACGTGGGACTGCTCATGTTGATTATCTTTTGGTTTCTTTTCTCTAAGCATTTGTTCGACAATTCCTTTTTCTTTGAGGATATAACCGTCGCAACCTGCAGTCTCTTTGAGAAAGGAAAATACACGGACCCTTGGAATACTAATACGAATTCATTCTCGTCCTTTTTCTCGTAATAATACATTCACATAGACCCACCACGGGTCATAGGCCACAGGAACACATTTTTTTTTGCTAAAAGCGCAGGACAGCTGCGATTTTATTGATAGAAGCAGGAACGAGCTACAAGGAACCCAACTGTACAGGTAAGGCAAGAGAAAGGCAAGTGCCTAAACAAAAACGGAAACGAAGCGGAATTACTCGCGATCTCGCAAGTGGCGGCACCCAGCCAGCCCCCAGGACACTCTCTCGTCAATCACCTCCTGCAAAACTACAGAGGTTGGACGATCAACCTCACGGAACACGCGCGCATTGCACTCGTGCCAAATAGCCCAGATCACCAAGAGAGCCATTGATTTGTAGACTTTGTCTGAAGCCGTGCTGCCGGAGGAGAGGCTTTGCAGCCACGCCGTCAGCGAGCTTGCCGCCGTCCAAGAGTCCGGGACAAAGGAAGCAAGGTTGAAACGCGTAGCCACGAGACTCCACATCGCGCGCGACCATGGGCATTCGACCAGCAAATGCTCAACCGTCTCCAAGTTTCGGCGGCATAACTGAAAAAAGTAGCAGTTGGGCCATTGCCGAGCCATAAGGCGATCAGCAGTGAGGACGCGGTTCTGCACCATGAGCCACGCAAGTAGTCTGTGCTTAGCCGGAGCCCACGCACGCCAGATCGGCACGAGCAGCGGGGAGGCGAGGGAGCCCACGAACTGAATCCTATAAGCCGACGCGACGGAGAAGGAGCCTGAGTCAGAGCATCGCTAGGTGAAAGCATCTGGCGTCCCTTCAACGAATTGCACCGCGGCAACCTCCTACCAAAGCTGCACGAACGCAGGGAGCAAATCAGCAGTTACCCGACCGCGCAAGTCTTGTACCCAACGTTGATCGGTCACCGCCTCGCACAGCGTGCGCTGCTTGCGGTGTGACGCAGCGTACAGCGCCAGGAAGAGCAGGAACGGCGCTCCGGCCATCGTCCAGTTGTCCAACCAAAAACGCGCAGCTTGGCCATCACCGACGGTCACAGTGGACGCAGTTGCAAAGAGCGCGCGAGCGCGATCCGCGTCGTTGCATGGCACCGGCATGCCGACCCACGGCTTGAGCGGCGAGACCCGCTCCTGCCATAGCCACTTAAGCCGTAGAGCTGTGCCAAAACGATCCAGGTCCACAATGCCTAACCCGCCAAGATCCTTGGGCCGGCAGATTTTGCTCCAAGCCACCTTGCAGTGACCACCGTGGCATGTGGTTTCAGCTCGCCAAAGCCACGCCCGTCGAATCCGATCGATTGCTTTTCGCACCCAGGCCGGCATGGCCACAGGAACACATAAATAAACAAAATACAGTATATTTTTTCCAAACGACCTGAACCAGATAAACTGAAACGCAACCTGGGCCTCTAGTTTCGTTCTATCCTAGTATCTGCTAGCTCCTGTAGGCGAACCGTGACTACAAATCACGACTTCGTGACGTGGCATGCTCGACTGCAACATACGTGATCCGTGCCTATCCCTTTTTATTTGTTTTCACCATCCGTCCAGTGACCAAAATGGCAGACCGGATTTGGATTGGTCCCTTTGCTTTCTTAAAGGATAATGTATCCTTCTCTTGGTCTCATCCGAAAAGGGCAAATGCAACGCTGTTCATTTCTTTTCGTCAATAAAAGACCCCACTCGATCGGCCTCATAATCTTGTCTCGTTTTGCTAAAAGGAATCATAAATGGTCCTACTATGGTGACACCGGCCGATGCCATATAACAAAGGATACGCCTAGCAGGCGTATCGTTTTCATAGAAGAAAGGCCAAGATGGCCGAGTTTACAACACGTTTGGCACAGCCGCAAGGGACGTAAACCACAGGGTTTAAACTAAAACCCTCCACTTACTAAGACTACTCTCCTACTCTCCACCTTTCTACCTGCATCAGAGGCCCTCTAATTAGTCTTGCCGAAATCCACTGGTTCGCTTCAACCGTTACTTGCTCCAAGATCGCACCGGCGGATGGGGAGGCGCCGTCGAACACCACGCTGTTTCTGTGCCGCCAGATGCACCAGCAAACGAGCGTGATCGCAGTCCACCAGTCTTTTTTGGAGCGCCTGTCTACAGTCTTGTCAGGGAGCCAGCTGCAAAGACGTTCGTCTGGGCGCGGGATCCACTCGGGTTTACCAAGACGCCGCAGCACCTTGGTCCAAACCTCTCTAGCCAGAACGCAGCCCAGGAGAAGGTGATCAACATCCTCCGGTTGCTGATCGCAGAGAGGGCAGGCAGCAGGATGTGGTAGCCCTCTCCTATTGAGCCTGTCCGCTGTCCAACACCGCTTCCTCGCCGCTAACCACATAAAGTGGCCGATGCCATATATACTTGTTTTCTTGGTAAATACATAACGTTTTGGGACATGGAGATACAAGTAGCATATGCCTTTTTTTCTTCATATATGAATAGTGATTACAATGATGTTGTATTATTATTGTGAACAATCTTGTCATCACAACTGCTTTCTTGATGCATGTGTTAAACACAGTGGTGGTTTATCAAGTTGTCTCGCATGTGTATATTGGTCACCAACTAAAAAACGTGGCAATCAAGTCATCAATTTGCGGAGGTCGTTAATCCGTCAGTGCACCTTGACGAGCGGAGAGCACTTTCGCTACTTGGTGTTTATTTTTTTGAGTTGGTGAAAAATATGCACATGGGCGAACTTGATTTGATAGACCGCTGGTGTGTTTAGCTTTTTTGTCCATCTTTAATTCTTTATGCATAGCATTTAATTAAGAAGAGCCAAGTTCAAGTAAGAATTCTTTTGCTGGATTTGAAAGTGTTATTTGTCCGTGCCTTGCATAATACTCACTCTGTTCTGCAATATAAGATTTTAGCAATCAAATATTGTGAAACGGAGGGAATAGTGTTTTTACATATGAAAAGCCTCATGATTAAATATACACTCGAATTTTTACCACGTATGTTAATTGACATGCGAATGATGTGCTTTTGTCCTGACCCAGTCGAATATCTGTGTCAAATTCAGTCGTTAAAACTATTACTTTTTCATTCTGTCTTGGATCCACTTGAACGCGAGAACATGGCAGGACGATGCGTATCTGCACAAGCGACTGACTTCGCTTTGGCTAGCTCGATTATCTAATTACAGATTTACAGGTCATGCATATGCATATCTACTGGCTGTTCAAGGCAGAGCTGGCTTGTTCAACTGTAACACTTCTACCTCAAATTCAGATAGATCGTGTGTGAGTTGTTTGTCTGGCTACTGAAACCATACCGATGAGCCATGGTAGAGTGACGTTGATATTATTATCCCACGGGCCATATATCTAGTTATTTATAGCGTAGAGTAAAATCAGCATAAATAACTTACTAAGAATCTGACATCAACACAGGACATATACATATGAATTTGTAGTTCCAAACTTCCAACAATTAAGCGTTGTCTGCCATACCCATTGCGGATACCTCCTGACAATCATACGGTGCATATGTACTCCTAATATATAAATATCTCAACTTCTCCCGATACAAGGCTAAGATTGAACTAGCTAGTACCAAATGCGGACAGTGAAAAGTTCTCTATAGAAGAGAGAGATTGGAGTGTTGTGTATTTCCAGAATCATCTAGCACAAGTTTGAGCCACAAGAGGAGAACAAAAGCAGTACCTTGATCTTGTGGTGCATCCATGTCTTCTGTAGATGCTCAGATCAACTAGGGATTGAGTTGATTGTGCTTGGTTCTTCCCGGTGTTTCAGTGCAAGCTTGATCGGTAAGCTAGAGGCTAAGGGTGTGTAGAAAAGTGAGAGCCGTCTATCTTCTTCCATAAAAGAGCCCCTTATCTTTATAGCACTGCACACCAGGGGAACCAGCACCGTTGGATCAAAATTCGATGTCTCCGATCAAGACAACACATTAGAGCTACTGCAGCACCGCTTACTGTAGCATTTTACTGTAGTGCCGACCTACTGTAGCAGTTTTACTGTGCCTACAGTTTAGACTGTAGATCAAAATATCCAACATTCTCCCCCTTGATCGTAAGGCTAAACTTTATAAGCCCACTTCTCAATGAAATGGCATATGAGATAAAAGGATTACTGCGGTCAGTTATTTAGTACCACAGAAACCCAGCTACTACAATATACCACCTCATCTAAAATTGGGACTTGTTTAACTTAGGAGCTCCATAAACTTTGTTCACATTATTCATTAGCTTTATTTCATAATTCTCTTTACATAAACATCATAAACATTACAGACTCATCTTTTGATAAAATGGTACACCAAGACAATAGATTACAACAGTCAATTAAGTACTGCTGAACCAAGTGACTATGGTTCCCATTCGATCTCAAAATGAGCCTTTTGGGGAGATGGTACTATAATGGTCCCAAGAGTGTAGTTTCTCTTCATATATTCTTGTGCATTTCCTTATGCGCGCGCTTTTGAAGAGAAGAGAAAATTTGGTTTTCCCGAATCATAATTTGTCCCATAATAGTAGGCTGCCATTTAATCTTTATGCCGGCAACATTAGAAGGCAAGCCTCTTTAAATATGGTGCTCAGCTCTTAATATCTTAGTGTAATCCTTATATACCAAGCACCCAAAAGTTACTTTATATGTGTTCAACCTTCACGCTTTAGATATAATACTTAATTGTTGAACACCAAAACTTAATTCATCAAGGCCTTGAATATATTTGATTCTGGAATTAAACTTTCACGATGTCTTAGGTCTGGCAGATACCTATAGACACGTTACTCGAATAAACCACACTCTCACATAGTGAGTTCCGGGAGAAAATTCCTCATTCTTAAATTTATATGGATCAGGGACATGAATCCATACCTTACAGACTTAGGGATTCAAGCATGCCATAACTCAGTTTGCATCCTTGACGATGCCTCAAGAGAATTGGGTAAAGCCACTCCACAATATGGCTCTCCCTGCAAGGTGAAACTTTTGTGGATAAAACTTAAGATGATTTTCATTCCTTGCAGAATACTTTAAAGATCCACAACTTGGTGGTCATTATTGTTTCTTGAATATGAGCATGTAATCCCTTAATGTGATATATTATCACACAATTACTTTAGTGCTTGTGCCAACTAGGCAAAGCTTTTCTTAAGTATTTTCCGGGAGGTCCAAACCCGGACTTATTTCTGCCAAGATATCCCGGACACAAGATCTTTAGGGCACATAATAACTTAAACATTAGTGGCAACATGAGGAAAAACTTAATGCCCTTGAGGGAGTAAACATAAACTTTAGAAATTAACTTAAATACTCCCTTTTAATGGACCAATCTTAGTGAGTCTTAATAACTTAAAGAACATCACCAAGATAAACTTATCAACCCGAAAGAAAACTCCCGGGTCTTATGCAATATCCCTATTGCTCATAATTAGCATAAGACTGATTCATCAAAAATTATTATTGAACTTTGTACCATTATAAGATACTTATTGTCTCAAGGACAATTGATCACCATTATTAATTCTTTATTTCATAAAGGATGGTTTCCATCTCCAAAATTTAAATTCGGTGACCATGTGCCACTTTTCTCACAAACTCCCAGTCATATCATTATATCAACAAGTCTTTCGTCAAGACCCGTTGCTTAAACTTTAGAGAGACCAATTGGGGAAAAAATGGTCCATAATTTTGTCAAGGTGCTTGACAATCTGGGAGTGGTATCCATGATGGAGTTCTTAATTGCCATGCAATATTTGACTGTTCTCTCTTAAATTTCATAGGAGAACTATTGTATAGAGAGCAGAACCAAATTGTATCTTACTTAAGAAACATGGCACAACCATTTAGCATTGAAGGGCAATCTAGCATTGAAGGGCAATCTAATAATTCTTAGTCATAATGATGCCCTTAGGAGATGGAGTCTTTCATAAATCTGAGTAAAAGTGGTACTTAGCTCAGGCTTGCTTAAAAAAGCCAACTTAATATCAAACTTAAATACCTTATTGGTGGAATCTAAACATACCTGATAAAATACTTCTTCCTAAGTTGAAATTCATTCTTGGAGAAGTTCAATGCTCCCCCTCGAAATGTGGACTGAGCCATAGCTTAACATTTCGACGAACTTCTATAATAAATATTCCACCTTTAGTAGAGAAGTCAATAAAATTTGTAGCACTAATCACATTATTGGAATGGAGGATAAAGAACTTAATTTATGCTAATGGATATCTTCCAGTAGCTTTAAACATTAGCCTCCAGTCCTTCTTTAGAACTTCTCTTTAAAACTTCCTTATTTATGAGGCCATAATAATATTATGCATATAGCATCTTTATCCAAAATGTTTACACACTTTCTTATGGATATAAAATCCTTTGAGCTTAATCACAGTCCACTTTTGTGCTTTATTGTAGATGACATAATAAAGCGAACTCAAAAGCTCCATAATTAAATCATGAGAATTTTTCATGATCAACATAATCTTATAAAATTTTGAGAAGCTTCTTCAAATTACTTCTCCATTAATGCCAGAAAACTTTATTATGAAAGAACTAGGAAATTATTTTCCTAGATCCTTACTGGCACACTCCCCCAGATTCTTATATTGGGTTTTGCTCCCAATAAACATTAATAGACAAGAAATCCATTGGATTCTCGTCAATACTCTAATAATCAAAATTTCTTTAATGAGAGCTCATTATTTTTATATATACTTCATTATTTATGACCTCATGAAACAATAATATATACATAAGCTTAACTCATTTCTCATAAGAAGCATTAAATCAGCCGAAAACATTATGGCTGAATTGAAAAAGATTAGCAATAGGGATAAAATTCATGATCACAAATATTTTATAGTGATCATGTAGAACATAATTCCTCATGTAAACATTAATCTTTAGGGAATAACACATGTATCCAATCAACTTTGGTCAGAATGAATTCACGTGCCATAACCTATCCCAAAATAATCATTAAATCCCCAACTAAAATTTCCTTTGGTTCCATCATAATTGGAGATTACTTAGTTAGGGATAACTTAATGATCATAAATGTTGAAAACTTCATCAGTTGATTTATTTGGGAATAAAACAGAGGCACTTAATAGCAGAAGCGTATTTTAAAACAATTGACGTCTTTTACCTTAATTCCCCGAAGGTACTTAAATATTTGTGGCATATTGCATTATGTCCATAAGCCTTATTGATGAAAACTTTTCCATATTATAAACTTATTTTGTTGACCTGATCCACATCAGCTTTGGCCAGAAATGGACGAGAACAACAAACTTTTGCGAGCAAGTATTTATTAATCAGCTTTGGCCAGAATAACAAATACATGTCACACTTTATAGCCTCTTAAACTTCTTTTACTAATCTAGCCCATATCAGCTTTGGCCAGAAATGGACAAGACCAGCAAAATATTGTGATTAGATACTTATCAATCAGCTTTGGCCAGAATGACAAATATCAGTCACGCTTGATTAAAACATGTCTCTATACACTTCTTTATTGAACTAGTCTGTGGACCAGAACAATAAAATTCTGTAGTCATGTGTTCATCAATCAGCTTTGGCCAGAATGACAAACACAAAACACACTTTATTTAAATTAGAGACACATCATCGAAACAACTTTATTGAACATGCATGGCTTAAGGACAATAAACCTTATTGATGGGCAATTAAACATGGCAATCCATGGTTTAATGAAATATAACCATGAAAAAATCAACTTTAGGTATATTAATGCCCAAAACTTAAGTATAGCTCAGACGATAGGCCACTTAATTTGAATCCTCCCTTTTAATTTTTTTTTTATATTACATCATCATAATCCCTTTTCAGGGCATCATAATTTTTCAACACCTTCTTTAGGTGCTTTAGGAGGATCATGAAGGAGAGCACAATTAATATTCAACAAAAAAAAAAAAAACTAGAGTAATCTCTAGCTTCTCCTTCCATAAAACATAATTGCTATCATTTAATTGCCTTATGCCGTTAATTATTCCGGCAATAAGAGAAAGCATCAACATTATGAACTTTATTTACTGATCGAACCCAAAACAGCTTTAGCCAGAGATGGGTAAGAATCAATAATATTTTGTGGTCATAATAACCACACTTAATTAAATCCTCACATAATATACTTCTTTCATTAATCTGATTCGCATCAGCTTTGGCCAAAAACAAACCAGACCAACAAAATATGTCATGGTCAAAATGCCCGTCAATCAGCTTTGGCCAGAATGACGGACATAAGCCATACTTAATTAGAGGATTTATAAATTTAATTTTGCAGTACAAACATTATGACATCATGATAGCAATAAACATCTTGATAATTCTAATACCATAAAGTAATTTACTAAGCATAATAAAACTCATTAAAAGTGACTTAATATGGTTTGTGGACAAATATTCATCAATTAGCTTTGGCCAAATTGATAAATAAAAGCCACACATTAATAATCCTCATTCATTAATTTCCTTCTACTAACCCGGTTCACATCAACATTGGCCAGAAGTGAAACGGATCAATAAAAGAATTTTGCGGTTAAAATGCCCGTCAAACAACTTTGGTAAGAATGACAAAGCATAAAACCACACTTTATTTGAGGATGCATTAAAATTTATTTCGCAGCGGAAACATTATTCCATAATAATCATAGTGATAAAAATCACCATAATTCATAAATCATACACAAACTTGATAATAGACATAATAAAAACATGTAAATTACCTAGCATGGCAGATAAAAGCATGACTAATAATAAGCATAATAAGCATAATTAAACATGCAGGAAAAAATAGCCCTGAACATTATTTATTTCAGCCCCAAATTTGTTTCTTTTTTAATTAAACACAATCTGCCGAACTGGGCCGAAAACCCAGCCCAGCCAGACTCCCCCTGGTCCCCTCTAGGGCCTTGGCCCATTTAGCGCAGAAGCGTCGCGATCGGTCGGATCCCGATCCGACGGCTGGGAGCGCACGCGTCTGGGACAAGTCCAGCGCATCGCCGCCGCTCCCGTGAAAACCCTGATCCCCTTTCTTTTCCTTCCTCTCCTCTCTGTCTCCCGCACAGCGACGAAAGCGACCAGAGAGTGAACGACGGCGGCGGTGAGCACCACGCGACCAAGGAGGAAGGAGTTGTCGTCGGCGTCGTCCAGGCCCCTTCGCCGGAGCTGCGTGCAGCTTTGGCTAGCGCGCACCTCCGTCGAGTGGCTCTGGGCGGCGCTCTGTGCGAGGCGAACGGCGCGCGAGCGGGCGTCCCCGCGTCGGCGTCGACGACCAGCACCGTCCGGCACCGCAGCCAGCTTCCACGACGACACTGCGCGAGGAGAGCAGCAGCCACGGCCGGTTCAGCGGACGGCAAAGCCGCTCGGGTACGGGCCCGAGCACACCTGCCCATAAGAAGATGGCTCCGACGTCGCCGTGGCCAGCGACGACGAAGATGCCCATAAGGTAAACTTCCGCCACCATAATCTTCAAATTAGGGTTAGGGTTCCTTCAATTTGGGGATTTGATGGTTTAGGGTTTCGGAAATTTGGGGAATTCCATTATAAATTGCATCAAGCAAATAAATCCCCACTAAAACATGCTCAACTCGAAAACCCTAACTTAATAACAGAGGGAAACTTGAGGAATTTCAGTTCTAGGGTTTCAAAATTTGGGAACTTTGCTTAAAAGTTTGCTGGAATGCTTCAATCCCACTTAATTTCATCAATTGCAAACCCTAGAACCTTAATTTAATCCATCAGTATTCATTTCTTCAAGATTTAGGGCTAAAAAAACTTAATAAAGACAGGGCTAAAGCATAATTTGATCTTAACCAGGAAGAATATCTAATAGAACAGCAAAACATGCTTGATAGCAGCAACAAAACTTGCTGTTCTAGAACTTTAGCACTTAAAATTAATAGATCAAGCAAGGATTTGAGCATAGGAGAGCTCAAACTTGAAGCTAGGTGCTCTGATACCATTGTTGTGTATTTCCAGAATCATCTAGCACAAGTTTGAGCCACAAGAGGAGAACAAAAGCAGTACCTTGATCTTGTGGTGCATCCATGTCTTCTGTAGATGCTCAGATCAACTAGGGATTGAGTTGATTGTGCTTGGTTCTTCCCGGTGTTTCAGTGCAAGCTTGATCGGTAAGCTAGAGGCTAAGGGTGTGTAGAAAAGTGAGAGCCGTCTATCTTCTTCCATAAAAGAGCCCCTTATCTTTATAGCACTGCACACCAGGGGAACCAGCACCGTTGGATCAAAATTCGATGTCTCCGATCAAGACAACACATTAGAGCTACTGCAGCACCGCTTACTGTAGCATTTTACTGTAGTGCCGACCTACTGTAGCAGTTTTACTGTGCCTACAGTTTAGACTGTAGATCAAAATATCCAACATGGAGGACATGAGGGTGGCGCACTGCTGCTCTGTCGCCTGATGACAATATCATCTGGAAATAGGATGCACCGGGAATACGAGATGAACAAAATCATACGTGCGCAACTTGTTTGGCGCCATTGCGCCAACGAGGAAGTGTGTCATACCTTGTCAGCGTGAGACACCTCGTGTTGATTTTGCTTTTTATTTCTTTAGGCTGAGCATTTGTTCGACATGGAGAAAAAAAATACAAACACAAATTCATTCCCGTCCGTTTTCTCGTAATAATACACTGACATAGACCCATGAGGGTCATAGACCCATCGTGGGGATACTTTTCTTTCGTTTAGTAGGCCCTGACCTGTGTGGCTCTTTTTATTTTGGCTTCGGCCGTATCATGTTTGCTTCTCCTATATCAATATAAAAGGCAAAGGTTTTGCCTTGTTTCATAGGCCACATAAATACGTAAATAAATAAAATACATTTTTCCAACCAGAAAAACTGAAACGCAACCTGCATCTCTAGTTTCATTCTATCCAGCGTCTGCTAGCTCCTGTAGGTGAATCGCGATTACAAATCATTGCTTCGTGACATGACACGGTCGAACACAATGTACGTGATCCATGCTTATCCCCTTTCTTCCTTTTCACCATTCGTTGAGGGTGACAAAAATGGCATACACGAATTTGGATTGCTCCCTTTGCTTGCTTAAAGGGATAATGTATCCGAAAAGAGGAAAAGGCAAACGCCGTTGGACTTCTTTTCATCGATGAAGACTCCCCGTTTTCTCTCACAAAGATTGATTTTGGCAGAGAATAATGCATGGTCCCATGCCGGTGACACTCCGTGTTCCCCAACACCGATGCTCTGGGTAATTAACAAGTACGGAGTATATGTAATGTTTTGGACTCCAAGAGTTCAAATTAGGTGTAACTTCCATAAGAAAAGCTAGTATATGTGCTGAAAATTATTTAGTGATAAATCTAGTGATTACTACTACCTCCATACCAGAACATAAAATGTTTTAGTATTTGTCCGGTGAGGATATATCTAGACGCTAGTGTGTAAATTCGCTCATTTTAGCATGTATTGAAACGGAAAGTGGCTTTTGCTTCCGAGGTCCAATGATCCCTCTATTTTAAAATATTTAAATTTATATTTAATAATTTCAAAATAGACAAAAGAAAAATCATGCATATTCTCAATAATGTATACTACAAATGTGCAAAATATCAATGCAAAAATATTTATATTGTATTCTAAACAAAATGATAAAATATGGAGATTGAAAACTATGCATTGTTAACTATAATCAGATCTGTAAATTTGTCATTTTGTGTAGGTTAGAATATAATATAGTTCGTATTTAGGATACATTATCAAGAACACGTATGATTGTTTTCCAGATTTTTTAGAATCTTATAAATATATTTTTCGAATGTTTTAAATTAGCGGGAGCACTGCAAGAAATCTCTACCGATATTAAAACACCTAAAACATCTTATGTTTTGGTACCAAGGAGTACTATTTTCACATGACCAGTGTGAATATATCTCCATCCAAATTCATTTCAGAAATGTCTTGCCTGATAATTTAACGAAAGTAGTAACACCTCTCAGATTAAAAATAAGTGTCAGCACTTTTGAACTAGTTCATCCGACACTTATGGGTAAGAGCTAGTAGTACTATTTTTCTCCACCTACCTACATAGGTGTGGATTTTACAATTCGATACTTCTTAAAAATCAATGGCGAAAGTTCATACCTATTTCATTTTTCATCACGTGTGTTCAGTAACTTGACAAATAGAAGTTGCACTTTTTTGCTGATCCAGCTAATAGATTCAGGTAAATTCTAAAAAAAAAAGCTAATAGATTCAGGTGCTAAAACCCATATTTTCTTCCTCCTCCGGTCTCTCTGAAGCGAGAACCGGAGAAGGTAGCTTCGTACAGCGGGAAAGATGCGTATTTGGTTGACTTTTCCATGGCTACTTCGATTATCTAATCACAGGCCATGCAAATCTGCTAGCTATTCACTGCACGGAGAGCTAGCTTTGCTGGCTTCTTCAATCGTAACGGTGCACCCAAAATCTGCTAAGTAGCTTGCTGGCCTGTTTCACCTCTTCTATTGACCGGACAAGCCAAGCCAGAAACCCAGTTTTTTTGTCTTACGAGGACCGAGCGTAGCTCGGATGGCAGGTCGAGGCAGTGGCCTCCCTCCCCACCTGGAATCGACTCCCACTGGGAGCGATTTTCAGGGTGCCTCACTCGCGGGCTCTGTTCACTAGGAACAGTGCTCGCACTGTAGCAACACTGTTCAAAGGATACTGTAGCTGTACTGCTTATTAGGGATAGTATAACATTCTTTGCTGGCCTCTCTCAGCACGCGTTCGAGCCACAACGATAGGAGTCACAAAACGCGTGGGGTTTGTATAGATCTGTAGGTCTTAGCTTGCACACTAGGATGTGTGTGGTGTTGTGTGTGTGCATGTGGTGTGAGTTGGTGTGTTAAGTTCAGATACTACAACTGTACCAATCCAGAGGCATAAAAAAAAAGTTTTTTTGTCTTACCAAAAGTACACGATAAGTATTCCGTGTGTTCAAGAATTTTGTGCTAAGATGTTAGAATTCCTTAGAATTTGTAGGAAGCCCAGGATGACAAATTATATGGTGTGTCAATGATATGCAAACACAACCTACAAGTTAATAAATATACCCACCACTAGAACTGAATTATTATTCACTAGGGGATAAAAGTAAGAAATGATGTTCGAACCTAATGATAAACTTCGAGCAAATAGTAGGTGTCTTCTTGGTAATCACAAGGTAAACAAATCCTTCAGAAGCTTTTGTGATTTCATTCATCCTCTCTGTTGGTGTGGTTGGTGTTATAAGTAGCACCTGTAGCCAACAGTGAAAATATAAATTGGCAAAAGTCCACCGTATATCCACATAACCTTCTTCTGTGAAACCATTCTAACTAGGTAGTGCAGGTAACAGAACATTCATGTTTAGCATTCTAATTAGAAGGATCTGAAACCAGACTGTCGTGAATTCTGCACGTGGACTGGTCAAGCTCGCCTGACCCAGTGGGGTCGTTTGACCTGGTCATATTCTCATCCTACGGACCAATTTTGTTCAGGTTCTAGATGACCTGATGTAACCATCCTCTTTATTTTCTGCACTTGGGCCAAACACCCGGCTGAAGATGCACAGGTCTAATCTTGAGTGAGAAACTATTTAGGACATCAAATTGATCATAGGTAGGGGCGTAGGGCGCCAACTACACAAATTTCAAATGAACATTATTACTCCCTCTGTTCGGGAAAGGATGCCGCGGCTAGCATTTTTGTGAAACGGTCCTATAAATTGTTCCGACAAATCCCGCAGTCCTCGCTCGTACCTTCCTCTCGCTCTCCGACAGACGACCTCGCTCGTCGCTGCCGCCCCACGCCACCTTCCTCGCCCCCGCCCACCCACGCCGCATTCCTCCCTCCACCCACCCACGCCGCTGCCATATTTCTTCCCCCACGTCGCCGCGCCGCATTGTTTCCCTCCTCGTTCCCACGCCGCCGCATCTCAAGGTTGGATTTTTGCCTCACCGTCGATGGTAGCCTGGGGAAAAGAAAGGAGAGTCGAGTCGAGTTGATCTGCGAGCAGCGCTGATCGATCTGCTCCCCGGAGGCTGCAGGCTGCTTGTCCAGCACCGGAGCAGCGGGGGCGTATGGGATTGATTGAATCGGGAGGCCATGTCGTCGGCCACGGTCCAGGCTCCAGGACACAGCGACGGGGCACCGTCCTCTCTCGGACTCGTATGCCCACACGGCGGCGGCGGAGCGCCATCACGGCGGGGCACCCTCCTCTCTCACAGACTCACGCGGCGGCGCCGGGGCGGCACGGCGGGACTCTTCTTCTCCCAAGGTGAGGAAAAAATCACTTCTTTCTTGCTAAGCTTCTGTTGGAAGTAGATTCAATGTGTTCATGGAGTACATTGTGCTAGAGTTTCAATTCTGAATGTGTTTTGAGGGAGAAGTTAGCAGCTCTACTCTGAAAACTTTGATACGCCATTGACACTATGCTTGTATGCGTTGAGAGTATTTGTGACCTCTGTTCTTCAGTTAATGCAACCTCAAGAAGCAACTGTGCTTTAGAGAAGTGTGTAATTTGTAGGTTCAGGCTAATTTCAGGTTACAACAACATATGATGTGTAATTTGGAGTATAAACTTCTAGCCAGCTTATAGAGACAACTGATTTTGTGCATTTCCTGAAGCTACACTTGCACTACTAGCCCACCCAGATTTTGTACTCACTACAGCTTACAATAGATTTTGTAATCACTACACTTGTGAGTATTTTATTCCTATGGGTATTTTATAACAAAACATACACTAGTAATCGTATACAAAACAGCTATTGTTGGTCTTCTTTCTCTTTCTTTGCCTTGAGAGTGGTGCTGCTTGGAGAATGGTGTTGCTGTTTGAAGGCTCCTGCTGCTCTTCCTTGGCTGCTATGAGGCTACTCTTTCTCTTTCTTTGCTTCGATGGTGGTGCTGCTTGTAGGACAGTGGTGCTGCTTGTAGGGTCCTGATGCTCTTCTTTCTCTGCTTGAAGAATGGTGCTGCTGTTTGAAGGCTCTTGCTGCTCTTCCTTGGCTGCTATGAGGCTACTCTTTCTCTTTCTTTGCTTCGATGGTGGTGCTGCTTGGAGAATGGTGCTGCTGTTTGAAGGCTCCTGCTGCTCTTCCTTGGCTGCTATGAGGCTACTCTTTCTCTTTCTTTGCTTCGATGGTGGTGCTGCTTGGAGAATGGTGCTGCTGTTTGAAGGCTCCTGATGCTCTTCTTTCTCTGCTTGGAGAATGGTGCTGCTGTTTGAAGGCTCTTGCTGCTCTTCCTTGGCTGCTATGAGGCCACTCTTTCTCTTTCTTTGCTTCGATGGTGGTGCTGCTTGGAGAATGGTGCTGCTGTTTGAAGGCTCCTGCTGCTCTTCCTTGGCTGCTATGAGGCTACTCGTTCTCTTTCTTTGCTTCGATGGTGGTGCTGCTTCTTTCTCTTCTTTCTCCTTCTCTGCTTGGTATATGAGGTCCATGGTCTGCTCAACAAGCTCAGCCGGGACAGATAGAGTGATTGGCAGCCTACCTTCCGCCTGCTTTTTTTTCTTATTCATGTGGGGAGGCGTGTAGCCTATTCCTCCTTTTTGTCTCATTACCTCCCGCATGCACGACTGCAATGTCACGAAGCTTCTAGCTAGCTTATCAACCTCATAGTTCTGGTATTCCTCCTGCACGCCTTCGAACATGTGTTGCAATTTTGCAAATTTTTAGGACCTGCACTGGTTTTTTCGAATTTAGTTAGAAGTGCTGCATTATTACTTTGTGCTAACTGAAATTGTACCAACAAGAGAAACTATTCAGAAATGTTGCTGAAAATATTCATGAATCTTGTGAATGGTTGGATATTCAGATATGTGTGTGCATGACTACATTGCTTAATTCTTGTGCATGACTACATTGCTTAATTCTTGAATGTGTGCTTAATTCAGATATGCAACAGATTCAGAGATGGACACAAATTAGACAGGAACACAAGCAAGGGATTCAGATATGTCAAAACTTGTTGATGACAGTTCCTTCTTGTGATGTTCTGAACCTGTAGCTTATTTGCAACCAAAACCGAAAGAGCCACAAGATACAACCAAAACTGAATGTGTTCTTCATTCAGTACAATGCATCCCAAATTTATTTGCATACAAGAATATTCATGAATCTTCTGAATGCTCTGTACCTTTTTCTTCTTCAGAAAGGGGCACCACCAGCAGCAGGGGAGAAGGAGCACGAGCATCACCGGTACAGCAGCTGGAGATGGCAGGGCAACACGAGGAAGCGCATGGAGCTGTCAGCACTGCCGGCGAGAAGCTGAGACGAGCTGCTGCCGGCGTGGAGGCCGGGGAGCAGAGCACCGACGGGAAGGTGTTGAGCAGGTCTTCTCCTTACTGGGAACGAGGATGCACTGCTGCCGGCGATCTGCTGACCTCTGGACGAGGATGAGTTGCTAGTGGCGCAGTGCTCGGGTGTCCAAGGCGTCGGCGGCACATCGCAGGTGGAGGATGAGCGCTGCTCCTCAACTTCAGTCCACGGCGGCGCAAGCGCAACACAGGTGGAACTCGCTGGAATCGAACTAGGATCGCTCAACCCTTTTCTTCGCCGGGTCGCTCCTGCTGCAGATGGATCGCGAGCGAGCTGAGCAGTGAGCTAGCTGGGTCGATCCATCCCGAGCGAGCGAGCTGAGCGAGTAAGCTAGCTGGATCGATCGATCCCGGGCGCGCGAGGGCTGTGAGATCGATCGATCGATCGCGAGCTGGGAGCGACAGCGGCGGGTCCTCGTCGACTTGGGAGCTGCCGGTGACCTGGAGCGCCAGCGGGAAGGGCGGCTTCGAGCGCCGGCACGCCGGCGCGTAGAAGCACGATCAATCGATTGGTGGAGGGAGTGGGCCGTTCGAAAATTGAATCGTTGGGGGTGTATTTGCAAAAAACCATTCGTACAGTGGCTGCGACATTCTTTCCCGCACAGAGGGAGTACATGACAAGATGAGAGTGAGTACCCACCAGCTCTATGCTGTGCATAGTGGCCTCGCTCCTCAATAATGTTGTCTCCTCCAAAGGAAGATCATCGCTGCCGCCGGCGCCAGCAACGCAGGCTTCTTGACCTCCGCGGCCTCCCCTCCAATCGCGCCCCCGCTCGTACCGGCCATCGGGCTAGGGTTGGCGGCGGGGCCGTCGAGCACGGCCTTCTCGAGGAACTTCTGGAAGTACCACTCGGACGGGCATCGGTTCATCGCGCCGCCCTCTCCTCCTCCGGGATGCGCGGCGTGGGCGGCGGCGTCTCCAGGGGACCGTGATGACGGTTGGGCCCAGTACGGGTCGGGGATCTCCTCGACGGAGAAGACGCGCTCCATGATCTGCTGCCGGGAGGCGCGCTCTCCGCTCCGCTCGCGGTCGATCGAAGAACCGAGGCGCGGCGGCGAGAGAGGTGATTCCGGCGGGGATTTGGCGAGGCGGTCGGAGGATCCGAGGTCTGGGCTGATCGGGAATGTTTCGGCTGGAGGGGGAAGGGGAGGAGGAGAGGGAGAACGGAAATGGAAGGAGATTGTAGAGTGGCTGTCTGGTACAAATGCTGACTCAGCGATCACGAGTCCACGGCCCCGAGCCGGCGCACGCGGCGCTATTACGGCAACGCGGATTTCTTTCCATTTCTGTTTTGTTTCAGCGAGAATTCTTTTTTTGCCTCGAGAATACCTGTCGCGACTTTGCACCATCTTTTTGAAAATGAAAATTAAATACGAGCATACTGGATATTGGAGTACAAGTACAAATTTATTCTCGTCCTTTTTTTTTTCATAATAATACACACCGACACAGACTCACCACGGGTTTCCCTCCGTCAGGAAATAATAGACATGAGTTCTCTAAATATAGATGTATGTATATTCTATTTACTTTCTCCGTCCGAAAATACTTACTCAGATTTTTTTAAGCTCAGAAATAAATAAATTTGAGAAGGAAGTAAATAAAAAATACATACTCCTTCGATCTGAGAGGTGGTTGGTATGTACATGTGCAAAACGTTGGCTAGACCACCGATGCAGGCACCGATCGCTAACTAGACCTACGTGGTTGCTTATTCCAAGCAAACCTCCTTAATATTCTTTCTGGATCGACGATTCATGATCCACAGTCGTTAAGATGAAAATACACAATGCGCTTCTGACCTCTATCGTATAACTCAATTTCTCGATGCATCATATTCCTAGACGACAACACGGCAAACTGACTATCCCATATCTTTCCCACATTGTTTTCCTCGCGAATAAAGATAGATCGTGTGAGTTGCTTGTCTGGGTACTGAAGCCAAACCTTTATAGATTAGCCATGGATAGAGTGATATGAATATTATTATCTCACCGGCCATGGCGTAGAGTAAATCACCGTAACAGCTAACCAAGAATCTAACATCAACACGTCATGACATATACATGTATACATGTGTGATTTTGTAGTTCCAACACTTAAGTCTTGTCTGCCATTACAATCATCCGGTGTATATGTACACTACTCCGAGTATATAAATATCTCAAGTTCTCCCGATACGAGACTAAGGACCCTTTTGTTTGGTCTTTTGGTGGCTTTCCACCGGAAAAAGCAGCCCAAACCAACCAAAAGGGGTGCGGTGGCTGTTGGCTTTGCCAAAGCCAAGCAGCGAAATAGGCATACGAGGGAAAGCACCACATGAGGTGCTTCGTGCGGCTTCCCGCAAAGACCAGCGAACCGTTTTGGAGTTTGGACATATCGTTCAGCCAAATTACGAGGAGTTTGCCACCGTGAGCAACAACCCCCTACCCCGAGGCACAGACAAGAAACAAACAGACTCTCCCGAGCGTGACCCCCACCCCGAGTCGTTTCTTTTCTCCTCACGACCCGAGCGAGCGAATTCTTTTCTCTGGCAGCCGAGCGAGCGAGAGGATAGGGTTCCTCCTCGTGCCCAGATCCAGCGCCGCCAGCACCATCTTGCCGCCCCGCCGCCCCCCGCCCCCCGCCGGCAGCCGCTCCGACCTCGACGCTCCCGTCCTCGACGCCCCGTTCCCGACCTCGACGCTCCTGTCCTCGAGCGCCCCGGTCCTCGACGCCCTCGTTCCCGGTCCGCTCCGACCTCGACTTCCCAGTCCTCGACTCCCCCTTTCCCGGTCCGCGCCCCTCTGCGCCGTGCCACGACCCCGCCGCCCCGCCTCCGTTCAGCCAGGTGAGGACATTTCTGGCCGAGCCCCTTCCCCATGTTCTCTTTTATTTCGTGCTTGTGATGTGTTATACGATTTGTTCCGTGTGTATGCATGAAGTCAGTGCACGATTTGCTGCTAGATATTGCTGCCATATGGATGAAGTCAGTGCAGGAATAATTGGTGTGTTAGTGCTAGATATGGTAGCAGTCAGTACATGATTTTGGTTGCTGTTATATGCTTCTTGTTAGATGCTTGCTGCTTGCTTGCTTACCACATTGATCTGCTTGATTGCAAAACTATTTCATATAGTAATTGTGTAGTTTTTTGTGTGTTATATCTTGTGTCAGTAATTTGCAATGGGGGAGAAGGTTACTTGGGATATACACTACGTTCGTTTTTTGTGCGACATTTGTATGGAGGAAGTCAATGCAAACAATAGGGATGGAGGTTGTTTGAGTAAGAAGGGGTACAAGAATCTTGAGGATAAATTTGCCGAGAAAACGGGAAAAAGGTTAACGAATAAGCAATTCAAGAACAAATGGGATGCTTTAAAAAAGGAGTACACCGGTTGGATGGAGTTGCTACATGCAACCAGGTTAGGTTGGGATCCGGAAACAAGAACTATGGATGCAGATAATGATTGGTGGCAGACTCACCTACAAGTAAGTTATATATTCATGTTGTGTATTATCTTTTTGTCTATTGTGTTGATGATAATAGTTGTCTAATTTATTTGTTGTGTTCCATTTGCAGTATCGTCCTGAGCATAAACAGTTCAGATATGGACCACCCGCCAACTTGACACAACTTGATGTCATGTTTAATAAGGCTCATGTCACCGGACAATCTTCAGCCATCCCGGGGCAAGAGGAAATGGGAGCGGACAAGGAAGCTGCAATTCCAGTGGATGATGACGATGATGCCTCCAAAAAAAACACCAAACTTGGTGAAGCGCCTCAAGTTTGGTGGTGGAGAGAAGGAGAAAGAGAGCCCCTTTTTCAAGGTGTATAGCAATGCATTGAACTCGCTAGTCTCAAAGGCTGATGTTGGAAGTTCATGTGGCAAGGTTGATGATGTCCCAACTATGAAGGAATTTTTAGGGATGGTTCGAGAGTGTGGAGTGAGTGAAGGAACTGATGTTATGTTCACTGCATGCAAGCTTGCCGTGAAGAGGGAGAATAGAGAGGTGTTTGCAGCCCTTGAAACATCTACAGGAAGGCTTCATTATCTCAAGAGCATGCACGATGAGATGAACAAGTAGATGTGTGTACCATTTATTTGGTATTTGTTGTAAACTATTTGTGATCAGCGTAAAACCGATGGACCATTAGGTGTACTGTGTTATTTGTTGTAGACTATTTGTTGTTATTTGCTACCTTCCATGTATGTGTTATTTGTTGTCATTTGCTACCTTCCATGAACCATTGAATGTGTTATTTGTTGTCATTTGCTACCTTCCATATATGTTGTCATTTGCTACCTTCCATATTCCGGATTTCCGTCGAGAAGGCTACCAACAAAGAAGGAAGAAATTTTCAACCATGCCCACTCATCGTTGCGAAATTGCATCGAGCGCATCTTTGGGATCTTGAAAAATAAGTGGCGCATTTTGAAGGGCATCCCTCATTTCGACTTGGTTACACAGAAGAGAATTATCATTGCTTGTTGTGTGCTTCACAATTTCATTAGAGACTCCAACTTGCGTGACAAACAGTTTGATCGATGTGATGCAGATGAGAATTACATGCCCAAGGTTCAAAGGCAAGCAGTTACCTTGCCCAGTGATCATGTGTCGACATTGCCAACACGTTGTTCATTTCTAGACAACGTAGGAACTAATTGAGTTAGCTAGTATAATGTAGTGGAAATGTATTTTGGACAACAATATATTCGTGATGGTTATGTAATGACAATTGTATGAATTTGAAGTTCGACTTGAATTTAGTTGCATATGTTATTTATTACACGTTAGCAGCTGCAGTACGACTTTTCATGAATGTAAAGGGTATTTCAAACAATTCCACAATCAACAGTCAGATAGCCAGCTGGTTTGCCAAACACCTCCACTCAGAAAAACAGCTTCTCCTGGACAACAGCTTTTCTGCACAGCACCCACAGCCAGCCACAGCCAGCCCAAACAAAAGGGCCCTAAGATCGAACTACTAGCTAGTAGCAAATGCAGAAAGTGAAAAGTTTTCCATGGGAGGAAAAGAGCGGAAGGAAACGAGGATGGAGCCTGGTTGTTGTGTCGTCTGATGACAATATTGTCTGGAAATAGGATGCACTGGAAATACGAGATGAACCGAATCAAATGTGTGCAGCTTGTTTGGCGCCATTGCGCTGATGAGCAAGTGCGTCATACCTTGTCGATGTGAGACCGCTCGTGTTGAGCTAGAAGGGCATTTTGCGACACTTCAGAGTGGTACTATTTAAGAACTTTGAGGGCCAAATTTTGCATGTTGTCCGTCACTAATATAAATCGGGCAACTTAAACGCCCAATCGCACATGTATGAAACCTTTCGTTTGTGTTATTCCCTATTGCTTACCCTAAACAATTCAAGCCGAGTGTACGAAATGGCGAGAGATGGTAGTGGAGGGTAGGTGGTACGAAATGGTGACTCAGCGTCAGGCGACAGCGATCACGAGTCCACGGCTCGGCGCACACGGCGGTATTACGGCAACATGGATTCCTTTCGATTTCTTTTCTCTCGGAATTTGTTCGAGAATTCGTAAAAGCTACTAGCAGGCAGGCGCACGCTTTGCAGATCACACACGCATGTAAGAGCAGCACATTTTCAGTTAACCACCCTGACCGATCTAAAATGCGTAACCATTCTAATCACACGAGCTAGCATTGCGAGCGAGTGGCGCTCCGCTAAGAGCTAATAGTGGTCGAACCCTCCACATGGCGACGGCGGCGAGGTCCTTCTCCAGCTTCTGCTTGAGCATGGCGTTGTACTCGACCGGGTACACCACCACGCTCGTCGCCGGCGCCGGCACCGGCGCCGCGGGCTTCTTGACCTCCACGGGCTAGGGTTGGCAGCGGGGCTGTCGAGCACGGCCTCCTCGAGGAACTTCTGGAAATACCACTCGGACGGGCACTGGTTCATCGCGCCGCCCTCTCCTCCGGGCTGCCCAGCGTTGGCGGTGGCGCCCCCAGGGGACCGCGGCGACGGCTGGGCCAGTACGGCTCGGGGATCTCCTCGACGGAGAAGACACACTCCATGATCCATCGCCGGGTAGCGCGCTCTCCGCTCCGCTCGCGGTCGATCGAAGAACCGCGACGCGGCAGCGAGAGGAGGTGAATTCCGGCGGGGATTTCACGAGGCGGTCGGAGGATCCGAGGTCTGGGCTGATCGGGAATGTTTCGCCTAGAGGGGGAAGGAGAGGAGAAGAGGGAGAACGGAAATGGAAGGAGATTGTTGGGTGGCTGTCTGGTACAAACGCTGACTCAGCGATCACGAGTCCACGGCCCCGAGCCGGCGCATGCGGCGGTATTACGGCAACGCGAATTTTCTTTCCATTTTTTTGTGAGCGCTACTTCTTTTTCTTTTCTTCTGACAATATACTCCACCTTTTTTTGAAAATGAAAATATATACTCCGATTGAAAATGATTGAAACGGATGTCTAAATAGGTATATATCTAGATGTATTTTACTATGTACATACATACATATGTCGACAATCTATGCCAACCATTTCGGATTGGAGAGGGTACAAAGCATACCTCATGTTGGAATACAAAGGCAAATTTATTCCAGTTCCTTTTGTCCTAATAATGCACCGACATAGACCCACCACGTATCAAAGGACACCAAAGTAAATAAACACAATATATTTTTCAGCAATCTGAATCAGAAAAACGTACGGACATGAAACCCAGACGTGAAACATTCTTTCTAGATCGACGATGCACAATACTCAATCGTTCTTTCGAAAATACACAATGACATACACAGCTCCGCCGTATAACTCAAATTCTCGATGCATCCTATTCCTAGACAACAACACGACAACCTAATTATCCCATATCTTTCCCACATGGTTCTCCTCGCGAATAAAGATGGATTGTGTGTGAGTTGCTTCTCTTGCTACTGAGGCCATATACCTTTATAGGTGAGCCATGGATAGAGTGACATTGATATTGTTATCTCACCGACCATATATCTAGTTATTTATGACACAGAGTAAATCAACGTAACAGGTAACCAACAATCTGACATCAACATAGGACGGATACAAGTGATTTATGTAGTTACCACAATTAACAGTTGTCTGCCATTACCCATTTCGGATGCCTTCTTACAATCATCCGGTGTATACGTACTCTTGATATATAAATATCTTAACTTCTTTCGATACGAGTCTAAGATCGAACTAGCTAGTAACAAATGGAGACGGTGAAAGTTTTCTATGGGAGAGAATGAGTAGAGGAAACGAGGATGGCGCAGGGTTGTTGTGCCGCCTAATGGCAATATCATATTAAAATAGGATGCACGAGTAATACGAGATGAACTAAATCATGTGTGCGCACCTTGTTTGGGGCCATTGGGTTGACGAGCAATTGCGGCATACCATGTGAACGCGAAAAAACTTGTGTTGAGTTGGAAGGCCATGTAGCGACGATAGTGGACTTTTGGCTCCCGAGCTACATGGAGCTCGTTATTTTGAAAAAAATGGAATTCATATTTTTAAGTTTCTAAATATCATGCAAAAAATCATAGGTGTAGATAGTCTCGAAACACACAAGCGTGAATTTTTTTGACTTCAAATTCGTTGTATTTTGGGCTGTGTAAAAAAGACAAATTCTAACAGATTTCAAAATTTTGAATCAGGGTATTTAGATCCAGAAATTTGTCTTTTAGATCTAGGCCAGAATAATTCGAATTTGGAGTTGAAACTTGGTACGATTATATATCTGTATATTATCTACATCCGGGAATTTTTTTCATGATTTATGGAAACTTAAAAATGTCGATTTCATTTTTTTTTAAACGAGCCCCATGTAGCTCGGGCTTTAAAAGATGTTTTCGATGTAGCGACAGTTTAGAATAGTACTATTTTCAACTTTGAGGGACGAATCTTGCATGATGTAATGTCCTATTATTAGTACAGATTGAGCAATTTAATTCCCCAATCACACATGCATAAAATGTATAACATCTTTTGTTTCTTATCTCCTATCGCTTACCCTAAAAAATTCAAGCCATGTGTACGGAATTGCGAGAGGTGAGATTGAACGGTGGCTGATACGAAATGGTGACTCAGCATTTGCGGGCACGAGTCCACGGCTCGAAGCCGATGCACGCGTGGGTATCTTCTCTTTCTAAATAGGAGAGCCCCACTACCTGATTTTCCTAGCTTCCGGTGCGTCCACGTCACCTTCTTTTCCCCTAGCGCTCGTCTCTCCTCCCTTTACCGTACATGGTCTTGGTCGACGTCATTTCGTTGGCTGCGCCCACGTCGCTGGCTGTTCATCGCAGTTCGTATTCCTAAATCCACTCGCCGGGACCGAAGGGCTCCTCGCAACAAATGCTCATAAAATCGTCCGATCCATCCCCGCATTCATCGAGTAGAAACTGATCAATTCAACTCAGCCGTCGCCTCCACCATGTAAAAAACCTACATGCCCTGCCATCGACATCGAGCCCGGCCGTTTGCTCGCGTCGCCGTCTCCGGAACCCGGCCGTTCCCATTCTGGTAGCTAGCTGGCCACTCGCAATTCGCATTCTCCCTTCTTTTATTTTCCAATCCATCAACATATGTCTCTGAATCTGTCAGGTTACGCTCAGGCCCGGTTCTAATTATTGCTGGATGATTTGCTCACTGCCGACCCGATTTTATTGGATTTTGATTGGATTGTACGTGCAGCTCGCTCGATTATGCGTTGCCAGGATCCTCCTCCGATCGGAATCTCAACAGCACCTTGAGCCGCCCCTTCTCTTCTCCATCTTCTCTACGACATCTCTCTACACTGAGATAATTTTTGATTCGTTGGGTTCCTCCCTTGGATAGCTAATTTTTTTTTAGATAAAGAGTGTTTATTAATATCGAGAAGATACAACATGCACCCAGCCTCTGCAACAACGCAATAACCGAAGCCATTACGGATGCACACAGCAAAAAGACAATAAGAAGAAGAAATAAAAAGAAAAGTCCCGCTAAAGAGTTACAGTCCTTGCAGCAGCCGCACAACCACCACCAAAACAACACCTGAAGTCCAGTTCTTCAAAAGCAACGCCTTCAAGAAGAACAGTGCCAGGCACAACCAATTAAGGCCAGACCTTGGGTTTTCACCCTGAAGATAGTCCTCGCTCTCAGAACAGTATCTTCAACAAGACCACTATCAGGCACAACCAATTAAGGCCAGACCTTGGATTTTCACCCTGAAAGGTAGGACGTTGGGCTTCACGTATGTTGTCGCCCCCACTTACATGCCGTTGCTCCAAATCATGAAACACCAAGCCAATTCCTCAACAGCACAAAGAATCAAACCACCATTGCCAGTCCTCAGATCTCGCCTTCCAAGTCATTCTCCGCCAGCACCATGGAACGAGAAAGCGTGCTCCATGATATTAACAGCCAGCAGAGTTTCGAAGCGCTCCCTCTGAGACCAAACGGGTCAGAGAAAACATGGGTGCGCACGATCGAATACCATCCGATCCAGCAATCTCCAGGCATGAAGCGCCCAGTGGAGTTCGCCGGCGGAGCCTTCCGAAACACGACTGTCCAGCCCGATCAATGGGGATAGGCATCCGGCAGATTGCAATCTTGATGCGAGAAGAACCCTAGGACCAGCTCCTTATTCCTTTGAGCACCCGAAAACAGGGACTAGACGGAGGAGATCCAGCCCACCGTAGTCTTGCCGGCCGCCGGCACCACCTCGGTGCCCAGCAGCCGGAAACACTAGGTGCCCCGCACCAGCCTGCTGCCAAGGGGCGAAGTAGGCTAGCCCGAGGCCATAGGCCCCGAACTGGCCGTCGGTCGCCGCCGAGACTGCAGGGGGGTGGCACCGTCGCGAGGTAGTAGGACCTCCTTGGGCACCGTCGGCTGCGCCACCACCGGGATCCAGCGGCACCTCGCCGCCACCACACGGCCGAGCCACGCGCCGCCGCCGCCGCCGAAGATACGCCCTATAGCCGCGCGCGGAGGAAGCCCCGCCACCGCCGTCACCAGCCCGGGCTCAGGCCGACGAGACCTCTGGCGGCGGCGGGGAAGGAAGGGGGCGGGAGGGAGGGCCGAGTGGCGGCGGCGCCGGTCGCCCCCCGAGTCGCCTAGGGTTAGGCGACGCGAGGGTTTTCTTTTTTTCCCCGCATGATCAAGACCTTGGATAGCTAATTAGCTGGACGGTTTTCCAGCTCCACGTTCATCGCCTGTTTAAAGTTTTATTGCCTGGTGGATGGGATGGATCTGGTGCTGCCGCCGTCACCTGCATCCATTACAAACCCTTGCTGTATAAGGTTAGTCCTGAACTCCAGATTCCCTCAATCCCAATCCTCATCTGCTGTCTTTCTGCTTAACCACCGCAATATTCTACGGCTGGCCTGTTATTAATTTTTCCATGTCTCGCGTGAGTATTTTCATGTACCTTCGCACTACCTTTTGATGGAAAACTCGAAGTTATATATGCAGGGTGAGTTGCAGGAGTTGTGTCCTCTCTATTCAGCAAACAAAGCTTTGCACCAGCAAAAAATAGTACTTTACTGTAACTGATGTTCAGGGTACAATTTTAGTCTTTCTCTGCATTCGAATTGCGATTTATAGACATCTTGGGGTACATTCAGTAAGCATGCCATCTTGGTTGCAGGTTGAAACCACGTTGAAAGGTTGCATGTTAACCAGAAAACATGGCAGTACACCATGAGATCAGATACATCTGTACATGATTACGTTGCTACCTTATTCCATCGTCAATGTATCTGGTGTTAGAATCTTTATTCTATGTATCTTTTCACAAAAATATTAACATATCTGATGATAAAAGTTGTACTATGTAAGTTCATCAGCTTTTGCAATGTATCAGTTGTGTTATTATTTTTTCTCCTTGCCTCCTGACATTTGTTGTATGATATTTGATCAAGAATGTTAACTTATTTACACTAAAAGGCTGGTCATATCGGCTATTTACGTTGATCTCTAAGTCATATTATGCTATCATTTTCCGTTTCTTCTACTACTATATTAAACAAATATGTTATACATGCTAATGTCCCGTGGCAATGGACCTTATATTATTTACTATACGAGTACAGCTCTGAGAAACCCAAGTTACCGCAGCAGCGCGTGGGGTATCCTCTAACAACACAGATTACCTTTCGATTTCTCTTCTTTGAGCAATTTGTTCGAGAATTCATTTTTCTTTAAGGTTACCTGTCGCAACCTGCACCGTCTTTTTGAGAAAGGAAAATGCACAGAGTCTTGGAATATAAGCACAAATTATTCTCCTTCGTTTTCTCTTTTGTAATAATATATACTGACAGACTGACATGGACCCACCACTAGAACACATAAATACATAAATAAATAAAATACATTTTTCCAACGAGCTGAACCATAAAATCTGAAACACAACCTGCAGCTCTAGTTTCGTTCTATCCAGCGATCTGAACTAGAGAAACGGAAGTGAAACCTGAACCTCTAGTTCCATTTTATCCAAAATCAGCTAGCTCCTGTAGGCGAACCGCGACTACAAATCATGGCTTCACGACCGCAACGTACGGGATCCGTGCCTATCCCTTTTTCTTTCTTTTCACCATCCGTCGTCGTCGAGGTGACCAAAATGGCAGACATGGATTTGGATGCTCCCTTTCCAAAGGATAATATATCCTTCTTTTGGTCTTGGTCTCATCCAAAAAGAGGAAAGCGCAAATGCTGTTGGGTTCTTTTCGTCGATAAAGGCTCCCCGTTTTCCCCCACAATTCCACAAAGACTGTTTTTGGAAGAGAATAATGAATGGTGGTGACACTCCGTGTTCCCCACAACACCGATGTCATAGGTTCTCTGGGTAATTAATAAGTAATGTAATATTTTGTGCTATATGGAAAAAAGCCCCCCAAGCGCTTTTTTTTCCTCGTATGAAAAGTTCAAAGTTGGTATTTATAATAAAAAAAATTAGATGAAAACTCCAGTGCTTAGAGTACTATTTTCACATGTCCAGCGTGTGAACATATTTTCATCCAAATTCAAGTCCGAAATGCTTGGCCAGATAATTTTATCGAAATAAGTCGGTGTGTTTTACATTCATAAGTACTCGTGTTTAAAAATAAATGGTGAAATTTAATGCTTTTTTCATTTTTCATCACGTGTGTCCATTGGACTTGACAAATAAAAAAAAGTTGCACTTTTATGCTGATCCAGCTAATGGATTCAGGTGCTAAAACCAATATTTTCTTCCTCCTCCAGCTTCTTGGAAGCCATAAGGTAGCTTCGGACAGCGGGAACGATGCGTACTTGCTTGACTTTTCCATCGCTACTTCGGTTATCTAATCACAGAGGTCATGCAAATCTGCTAGCTGTTCACTGCGCGGCACTACAATCGTAACGCTGCAGCCAAAATCTGCTAGCTTGATTGTTTCAACAAAAAAAAAAAAAAAACTGCTAGCTTGCTGGGTCGAGCTTGCTGGCTTGCTCCTCTATTTTTTTTTACATAGTAATATGATTCTCATTGATAAATAAAAGACGAAAAACAAAGTACGTATACACCGATCTTACAGATTTGAAAAGATAGGATAAACCTATCTGATAAACCAACGCCTATCCATCTTCTTCGGCTCCACCGTAGCAGCCACCAAAAAAAAAAAATAGACAGATCACCTCTTCACCCGAGCTCGACGCGGTTCCATCGCTGATCATCAACTTTTCGGGCCTCCAAATTAGTTTGCCATAGGACAAACCATTGCCGTTGAAAGAATCAGACGGGCAGCACGACCCCGGACACGCCATCGAATTTCAGCACTGGCACCCCCGCATGACGACGTTGGAGTAGGGAACCAGAACCGTCAGCCTAAAACCACGAACCCACCACAAGGTGCACCATCTTCCAGCTGTCACCAGTGCAGACCATCGTCTGCACGTACTCCTGGACGAATCCTCTCTGCTCCACTATGGTGTCGGAGACAATGCCGCAGCAACAGGGACAGAGCAGGAGGAAAAACCAATATGATGGAGTTGCCGCCGCCGCCTCGCCGACACCATCCATGAACCCTACAGCCACCGATCTGAAATATCGGCAAGCACACAGTGCCACCAACTCCGAGACACCTCCATGAAGGATAACGCCAGTGTGGGAGTAGAGTTGAGACAGATTTATTTGCCCGGGCGCCGCTCCCACCACCCAAACGGCGCACCATGCCAGAAACTTCCTAACCCTAATTACCATGCAAAAAAGGGGTCCCCCTCCCTCCTACCGCCGGAACGGCAAGCGGAAGGAGAGGGCCCCAGCTCTTACGCCAGTGGCCTGCGGTGGCGGCAAACGGCGGAGGCTATTGCAGGAACAGCGAGTCGCCTCACGATCGCCTGCTAGCGAGACGCGAGCGAAGCGTTATACGTGTGGGAGAAAATCTGCGAGTCTTTCACCTCCTCTATTGACCGGACAAACCAAGCCAGAAACTCAGTTTATTGTCTTGCCAAAAGTACACGACAAGTATTCCGTGTGTTCTATATATGGAAAATGTACAAACGAATACACGATTCTAGGGGCGTGGCTACCTTACACGCGCGAGTGCTCGCTCGGTTTCCGACATCCTCGCACGTGTAATTCTGACCCTTCCGACAACAAAACGACAAGGATGTGGGGAAGAAGATGAACAAGGCACCTCGGCCGCTGCCACTGCCGGCCGAACAGCCCGTCCTTCTCAAATCACATCCTCCGTCAGTTCGTCGCCGCCCTGGCTCTCACTGTAAACCCCCCACCCATCGGAACTCATCACCGACGAACATCCCTACCCCCCTACCAATAAGGTCTAAGCTCGACAGGCGCATTCTCCGCCGCGGCTCCGCAGCACTGTCGCCGGCGCCGTCTCGGTCTGCTGAGAAGGATGGTACACGGGCAATACGGTAGAAAGAAGAAAGATGAGCGTATGAAGAGAGAAATGAAGGAGGAAGAAGGACACGTGGGTGGGACCCACCCACGCGCTGCGCGTCTCTGCGTGAACCACGCGATCAGTCGCGCTCGTCAATAAGCCATTTCGCGATTCTAATCCCAATATGCGACCACGCTATAGTAAAGACACTGTACAATTACTGTTTAATGCTAGAAGAGCATTTTTCTCAGACAAAACCTTTTCTAGAACGTGACATATTTCAAAAATAAACTACAAGACAAATGAGTTTACGACGAGAAAGTTATCGGCGTCTTGGTACCATAGGGATCATACACTCTAGCCCAGCCTGACAGCCCTCGCGCGTGTCCTTCCTCAAGAGAGCAAGAGGAAGAATCTGAAGGCATGTCATTTTCAGCGCAGCAATTTTGCCCATGGAAAAGGAGAAGAAATGATGGGACTCAGATGGCATAATTTAAGCCAGTCATATAAATGAACCACGGCCTTATCCTGTTATTCCTCACAGGATAAATCCTTCCAGTATTCCATGTTTCGGTCTGCACGATAACACAACATTTCGCATCTTTTTCCTCTAAAAAGAGAAAACTAAAAGTACAATTAAGCTCTGTACGGCTGTACAATTTCTGAATTTCCCTGAGATATATTTGTTTTAAGAACTGGGATCAAATACGCTAGAAGAGAACTGTCAATCCCAATCTCTTCTATGCCGCCACATCCATCAAGATAACTTTCTGCTGTGACACCATCCTAACTAGGTAGTGCAGGTAACAGAATTTACAGAACCTACATGTTTAGCATTCTAATTAGAAGGATCTGAACCAGACTGCCCTGAATTTCTGAACATGGCCTGGTCAAACTCGCTTGACCCAGTGGGGTCGTTTAACCTAATATTATTTCTCATTCTATGCACTAATTTTGTTCAAGTTTTAGCGACAAATAAGTTATTTTTTAATCCGCATAATCGAACAAGTATCTAAACAGCAATCTTAGCAATTTCCAACAAAAACCGTGTCTCGTTTTGGAAAGGGAATCACAAATGGTCTCACTCTGGTGACTCCTATGCCATATATACTCGTTTACTCGGTAAATACATAACCTTTTTGGGCATGGATACAAGTAACATACGTATTTTTGTTTTATATATGAATGATTGAGGTTGGGAAAAGCAGGTCGACGGTTGGTAGGCGAGCTCGAATGTCGCTGAATAAGGAGCTGCTACTTGCATTGATGATCATTAGACCACGGATCGATGCAGGCACCGATCGCTGACAAGACACATGGTGTTCGCTTATTCCAAGCAAACCTCCTTGACATTCTTTCTAGATCGACAGTGCACCGTTCGCAGTTGTCAGGTTGAAAATACACGATGCGCTTCTCGGCTCTAACGTATAACCCAATTTCTCGATGCATCCTAGTCCTGGACGGTAACACGGCAACATGATAATCCTATATCTTTCGCACATTTTTCCTCGCGAATATAGGTAGATTGTATGTGAGTTGCTTGCCTTGCTATTGAAGCCATACCTTTATAGATGTGTCTGTAAATATATGGATAGAGTGACATTGATATTATTGTCTCACCGGCCATATATCTAGTTATTTATGGCGTAGAGTAGATCGGCGTAAAAGCTAACATGAATCTGAACTCAATACAGGAAATATACATGTGATTATGTAGTTCCAATAATTAAGTGTGTTCTGCCATTGCCTATTGTTGATGCCTCCTTACAATCCTAGTATATAAATATCTCCACTTCTCTCGATGGCTAAGATCGAACTAGCTAGTAGCAAATGCAGACAGTGAAAAGTTTTCTATGGGATAGAAAGAGCGGACGAAGTGAGGATGGTGCACGACTGCTGTATTGCATGACAATAATTATCATCTGGGAATAGGATGCACCGGGAATATGAGATGGACCATGTTATCCAGTGGCGGAGCCAGAATTACAAATCAGTGATGTCAATTTAAACTGGTGATATCAAATCCATGTACTTGTCGTACATCTGCAAATCCATGTACTGATATGAAGAGATCAAGCATTTGTCGCAACTAAATCTCGAACAACCTCCATCCGCTGTGGTGTGTGCTGCTTGTCGTACATCTGCAAATAAAATTGCATCTCTAGTGGAGAGAGTTTTTGTGTGTTTGGAGAGATTCTTTTAGTTGGATATGAGGTGTGGTCTGTTAGCTTGGGTCTAGGTTCTCTTGTTTCAGGCACTGACAATGCTCCATGAGTTAGAGTGTGTGGTTTTTTAATCGCGTTTTGTATGGTTTTTGGGTCCAGTTTTATTGATTAACTGAATCAATTCTCTTATGTATAATGCAATGCGGGAACTCCCTGGTTCTAAAATAAATCCATGTACTTGTATGTAGTTTGTATTTTTTCGCATGATCTTTACCCTGTATTTGAAAATTCTACCAAAAGTTTACCGGACACAGCTATAATGTGGCTCCGCCACTGATATCATCTGTGTGTAGCTTGTTTGGCGTCATTGAGCTAAACAGCGAGTGTGGCATACCTTGTCGACGTGAGAACGCTTGTATTAAGCTGGAAGGGAACGTAGCGACACTTCATACTGGTACTATTTCGGATCTTTTGAGGGACGAATCTTGCATGACGTAAAGCACGGTCACTACTGAACAATTAATCCCCCAGAGTATTCGGTGTGTTTTATCCCCTACAAACCGTGTGTACGAAATGGTGAGAGGTGAGATTGGAGGGTGGCTGGTGCGAAATGGTGACTGAACCTCACCGAGCACGAGTCCACAGCTCCGAGCCGACGCACGCGACGGCATTACGGCAACCTGGATTTCCTTTCGATTTCTTTTCTCTAAGCATTTGTCCGAAAACTGCTTTTTCTTTTGAGGATACCTATCTCTACTTGTACCATCTTTTCAGAAAACACTACAGAAATGATGGGCTATGCCGATGCCCAAGCCGTCAGCGTAGCCCAGATACAAATACGAATACATTCTCGTCCTTTTTCTCGTAGTAGTACGCTGCATAGACCCACCACGGGTCATAGGCCACAAAAATACATAAATAAAAGACTCCCCCGTTCCGAATTAATTGTCACAAGTTTAGGATATGCTTAGGCAAAACTTTGCCTAAAGCTCCGACAATTAAATCGGATCGGAGGTAGTACATTTTTTCCAACTATCTAAACTAGAAAACTGAAACGCAACCTTTTTTTTGCATGGTAATATGATTCTCATTGATAAATTAAAGACAAGATACAAAGTACGTATACACCGATCTTACAGATCTGAAAAGAAAGGATAAACCTATGTGACAAACCAACGTCTATCTCTCTTCTTCGGCACCACCGTAGCAGCCACCAAAGAAAGATAAGACAGATCACCTTTTCACCCAACCTGTACCTTCAGTTCCATTTTATCCAGCATATGTTAGCTCCTGTAGGTGAACCGCGACGCTTCGTGACGTGACACGCTCGATCGCAACGTACGTGATCCGTGCTTATCCCTACTCCTTTTTTACCACGCGACCAGATTGCCAGACATGGATTTGGTTGCTCGCTCTGCTTGCTGAAAGGATAATCTAACCTTGTCTTGTCTTGGTCTCATCCGAAAAGGGCTAAATGAAACGCCGTTGGGTTCTTTTCCTCGATGAAGACTCCACGTTTCTCGATCGAGCTCATAACCGTGTCTCGTTTTGGGGAGGGAATCATACATGGTCCCACGGTGGTCACACTACCTATGTCATATATATACTCGTTTTCTTGGAAAATACATAATCCCTCCAATAGACTAGCAGTTTTAAATTGGGGTTTGTTCAAAACTTGGATTGAAGAGAGTAAGGTTTTTGGACATGGAAACAAGTAACATGACTCCCTCGAGAAAGTAATATATGTTTTTTTTTTCATATATGAATAGTGAGTATAGTGATGTTGTATTATTATGAAAAGTCTTGTGATCATCGCATGTGCACATGTGTCACCAACTCAAAAAACATCATCAAGATTTTTTTATTTGAGCGAGAATTCCTTGGATTTTCTTCCCTTTTTTTGTGAACGAGATTTTTTTCTCGAGAACGTACTGTTGCAACTCCCACCGTTTTTTTTTAAACACGGCAAAAGATTTGTCGTTTATGACAAAGGAGAAGCAAACAGGATGGCAAGAGCCAGGGTAACCAATATAAAAAAAGACTAAATTCCTGTAATCTCATAAAGTTTTTTCGCCCCTGCCACAATCCAGCATTTGCCCTTGTCTCTTATCTTCTGCATGAGATTCATTGGCATAGTGGACCCATCGTCTTTTTGAAAATGAAAATATATATACTTACTCCGACGATGCACGGTCCACCATCGTCAGGTTGAAAATACACGATGCACTTCTCAACTCCAACGTATAACTCAATTTGTCGATGCATCCTATTCCTGGAAAGCAACACCGCAACATGATTATCCTATATTTTCGCATATTATTTTCCTCGCGGATACAGATAGATTGTGTGTGAGTTCTTTGTCTTGCTACTGACACCATAATTTTATAGATGAGCCATGGATGGAGTGACATTGATATTGTTATCTCACCAGCCAAATATCTAGTTATTTATGGCGTAGAGTAAATCACAACTAACCAAGAATCTGACATCAACGCGGGACATATACATGTGATTCTGTAGTTCCAACAATTAGGCCTTGTCTGCCATTACCCATTGCAGATGCCTCCCAGTCATCCGGTGCATATGTACTACTACTAGTGGGAGAGGCGTTTTGACTTCCGGGTGCATATGCACCTGATATTTTTTTCAAAATTAATAAAATACAAAAATATTTTGAAAAAATCTGAAAAAAATTGGGCACAAACATATACAAGTGTTCCACCTTTGTGCAAAATCGTGGATGGAAATAACATTTTCTGCGGTCTGTACAAAAAAGAAAATATCTGTGCTTTGAAAAATGTATTTTTAAATCTCATTTCAGCCATAGATTTTGTCTTTTTTGCACAGATCACATAAAGTGTCATTTTCTTTCCAAATTTTGCACGAATGTTAACAACTTACATATGTTTGTGCCCAATTTGTTTCAGATTTTTTTCGAAATGTTTTCGTATTTTTTTAATTTGAAAAACTATAACAGAAGCATATGCACCCGGGTGCTAAAGTGAATTTCCGCTACTACTACTAGTATATAAATATCTCAACTACTCTTGATACGAGGCTAAGATCAAACTAGATAGTAGCAAGCGCAGATAGCGAAAAGTTTTCTATGGGAGAGAAAGAGTGAAGGAAAAAAGGATGTCGCATGGCTGCTGTGTCGACTGATGGCAATATCATCTCGAAATAGGGTGTGCACCGGGAATCCGAGATGAACAAAACCATATGTGCGCAGTTTGTTTGGCGTTGTTGCGTTGACCAGCAAGTGTGGCATACCTTGTCGACGTTAGAGCGCTTGTCTTGAGCTGGAAGGACATTTAACCATTCTTCAAACAGGGACTATTTTAGAACTTTGAGGGCATCTAACTTCTTCATCCGAGATGTAATGTCCCGTTATTAGTACAACTCGAGCAATTTAATTTTTTCAGTCGCACATATATAAAATTTATAAAACCATTCTTGGGCCCAGTACGGGTCGGGGATCTCCTCGACGGAGATGACACACTCCATGATCCACCGCTCGGGAAGCAAGCGCTCTCTCCGCTCACGGTCCGCGACGCGGAGAGTGGGGAGGGGAGTATCCCGATGGGGATTTTGTGAGACGGTTGCGGATCTGAGGGTCTGTGTGATTGGGAATGTTTTGCCTGGAGGGGAAGGGGAGGAGAAGAGGGAGAGCGGAAGTGGAAGGGAGAAGGGAGGAGATTGTAGGGTGGCTGCCTGATACAAATGTTGTTTCAGCGATCATGAGTCCACGGCCCTGAGCCAGCGCACGCGGCAGCATTACGACAACACCATTTCTTTTTATTTAAGCGAGAATTATTTTTTCTCTTGAAATTACCTGTCGCAACTCTGCACCGTCTTTTTGAAAATGGAAAAAATTTGAGTATACTGGATATTGGAGTACAAGTACAAATTTATTCTCCTCCTTTTCTCATACTCCCTCTGCCCCACTTTTCTCGACATAATTCTAAAATCATGGAGCCCCAAAACCCCCACCTCTTAGGTACATTAGTATATAATTCCCTTGCTATTAGTGACTGGTTATCTCTCCCCACCAATGGATGTAAGATTTTAACCCTAATCAGCTACTTTCTTTGTTTCTAAATATAAGATGTATTACCTTTTCTTTAGTTTTCTCAGATTCGTATCCTGTAAACATGTGTTTATTATATATACTCACTCATTTTAATCCTTATATATGTAGCTTACATTACGGTATCTAAAACTACTTATATTGTGTAATTGGGACGGAGGGAGTAATAATAATACATCGACATAGACTCACCACAAGTCATGGGCCGAATAAATAAACAAAATACATTTGAACCAGAAAAACGTACGGATGTGAAACTTAAACCTCTCGTTTCGTTATATACCTTGAGAAATGGTACATGTGCAGGATAAAATGTTGACTAGACCACCGATCGATGCAGGCACCGGTCGCTTACTAGACCAACGGTTTCTAAGCAAACCTCCTTAACATTCTTTCTAGATTGATGATGCATGGTACCTAGTCGTTAGGTTGAAAATACACAATGCTCTACACAGCTCCGGCGTATAACTCAATTTCTCGATGCATCATATTTGTCCATGGCAACATGGCAACCTGATTATCCCATATCTTTCCCACATTGTTTTCCTCGCGAATAAATATAGACCGTGTGTGAGTTGCTTGTCCTTTTTTCTTTGAGATCGTGTGAGTTGCTTGTCTGGCTTGAAGCCATACCTTTATAGATGAGCCATGCATAGAGTGAGATTGATACCGCGCGGCCATATATCTAGTTATTTATGGAATTAGAGTAAATCAGCGTAGCAGATGTCCAAGAATCTGACATCAACACATGACATATACATGTGTCATGTGATTCTGTAGTTCCAGTATGTCTGTCATTCCCATTGCGGATGCCTCCTTACCATCATCCGGTGTATATGTACTCCTAGTATATAAATATGTCAACGTCTCCCGATAGGAGGCTAAGATCGAACCAACTAGTAGAAAATGTAAACAGTGAAAAGTTTCCTATGGGAGAGAAAGAGTACTGCAGTGTCGCCTGATGGCAATATCATCTGGAAATAGGATGCACCAGAAATACGAGATGAACAAAATCATATGTGTGCCGCTTGTTTGGCACCATTGCGCTGACGAGCTACCGCGTCATACCTTGTCGACGCGAGACTTCCCGTGCTGAATTTTCTTTTGATTTTTTTTTGTCTGAGCATTTGTTCGACAATTCCTTTTTCTTTGAGGATATACCTATTGCAACCTTCACCGTCATTTTGAGAAAGGAAAATACATGAGTCTTGGCATAAAAATACGAATTCGTTTCCGTCCTTTTTCTCATAATAATACACTGACATAAACCCACCACGGGTCATAGGCCACACAAATACATAAATAAATAAAATACAATTTTCCAACTATATGAACCAGAAAACCTGAAACGCAACATGCACCTCTAGTTTCATTATATCCAGCATCTGCTAGCTCCTGTAGGCGAATCGCGAGTCCGTGACTACAAATCATGGCTTCATGACGTGACACGCTTGATCAACATACGTGATCCATGCTTATCCACATTTTCTTTCTTTTCACCATCCGTCGAGGTGACCAAAATGACAGACACAGATTTGGATGCTCCCTTTGCTTGCTTAAGGCCTCGCTTGGGACCTTGGTTTAATTTCCGGCCCGTAACTTCCCACGGGAGTGTTTCCCAGTGCACAACGACATGGGGGAAAAGAACCGGGAGCTCCACAGGTCCGTGTCATTTACGGCGGGGAAGCGGGTCGAATTCGGTACAGACTGAAAAATGAAACAGTGAAACAAGCAGTGAAACTGGGCTCGATTGGAAAATAGGCCGTCTCCGAAAAATACGTGGGTTTCCGACTAAAATACAACAATCCAAGCGGGGCCTAGGATAATGTAGCCTTGTCTTGTCTTGGCTTGGTCTCATCCGAGAAGAGAAAATGCAGACGTTTTTGTGTTCTTTTCGTCGATAAAGACTCCTCATTTTCTCCCACAAAGACAGTTTTTGGAAGAGAATAATGCATGGTCCCATGGTGGTGACACTCTCTGGGTAATTAACAAGTGTGTGATGTTTTGGGCTCGAAGCGCTTGAATTAGTGTAACTTTTCCTAATAAAAGTTAGTATTTATAATGAAAAATATTTAGGTGATAGATCTAGTGCTACTATTTTCACATGCCCAGTGTGAATATATCTCCATCCAAACTGAACTCAGTTTGTCTTGCACGATAATTTAACGAAAGTAGTTGTACCCCTCCGACTAAAAATAAGTGCCGCGGTTTTGAACTAGTTCATGCGAAAGTTATTACTACGATAACGTGGATTTCCTTTTGATTTCTTTTTGCGAACGAGAATTCTTCCTTTTTTGAGAATATACCTGTCACAACTCCCACCATCCTTTTAAAGATCACTATATATACAAAGCATACTGAATGATTGAATACAACTACAAATTTATTCAAGTTCGTTTTCTCGTAATAATACACTGACAGGGACCCACCACGTGTCAAAGGCCAGAGCCCTAAGCTTGGGAACTTGCGCAAGCTTCCGACAAGTCGGCACAACCTAATTTGCTCACAACTTTGATTAAAAGTAGTGTTATTAGGTTTAAAATTCACTCTTTGCCAGACTTTGAATTATTCTTGAGTCCGTCACTGCACAAAAGTAAATAAGCAAACTACATTTTCCAGCGATCAGAACGAGAAAAACGTATGGACATGAAACCACCTCTAGTTTCGTATATATTCTGAGAGGTCGTACGTACATGTGCACGATAAAATGTTGACTAGACCACACCGACGCAGGCACGGATCGCTGACTAGACCTACGGTGTTTGCTTTTCCAAATAAATCTCCTTAACATTCTTTCTAGATCGAGGATGAAAAATATCTAGTCGTTAGGTTGAAATACGCAATAGGCGACACAGCCCCGACGTATAATTCAATTTCTCGATACATCCTATTCCTAGAGGGCAGCCGTGAGTGTCCTATATCTTTCGTACATTGTTTTCCTTGTGAATAAAGGTAGATTGTGTGCTACCGAAGGCATACCTTTATAGATGAGCCATGGATAGAGTGGCATTGATATTAGTATCTCACCGGCCATGTATCTAGTTATTTATGGCATAGAGTAAATCAGCGTAGGAGCTATGCCTCTTTACATTCATCCGGTGTATATGTATATGTACTCCTAGCTACTATATAATATCTCATCTTCTCTCAATACGATACAGTGAAAAGTGAACACAGGGAGTATTATTATCTTACTGACCATATATCTAGTTATTTATGGTGTAGAGCAAATCAATCTAACAGCAAAACAGGACATATACATGTGATTATGTAGTTCCAACAATTAAGCGTTGCCTGCAATTACCCATTACGGATTCCTCCTTACAATCATCCTGTGTGATGTAGTCCTCGTATATAATACATCTCAACTTCCCTATACAAGGCTAAGATCGAACTATCTAGTAGCAAATGCGGACACTGAAACGTTTTCTATGGAAGAGAAAGAGCGGAGGCTGCTGGGCCGCTGATGGCAATATCATCTGAAAATAGGATGCATTGGGAATACGAGATGAACTCATACGTGCGCAGCTTGTTTGGCGTCGTTGCGCTGACGAGCAAGTCACTAGAATTTTGAGACCGCTCGTGTTGAGCTGGAAGGGCATGTAGCGACACTTCATACTTGTGGTATTTCAGAACTTTGAGGGCCAAATCTTGCATGATGTAATGCATTGTGACTAGAATTTAATCCCCTCAATCGCACACGTATGGAGACTTTCATGTGTGTTATCCCTTATCGTGTACCCTAAAAAATTCAACTGTGTGTGTACCAAATGGTGAGAGGTGGAATTTGAGGTTGGCTAGTACGAAATGGTGACTCGGTGTCAGCGCAATCACGAGTCCACGGCTCCGAGCTTCCGCATGCGGCGGTATTGTGGCAACACAAATTTCCATTCGATTTCTTTTCTCAGAGCATTGTTTGAGAATTCCTTTTGTTTTCTCTCGGAAATACATGTCGCAACCTGCACTGCCTTTTTGAAAAAAAAGGAAAAATACACGAGTCTTGGAAAACAAAACAAAAATAAAACTTATTCTCGTTCTTTCTCTCATAATAATACACTGATATGGCATAGACCCAGCATGGGTCGTAGGCCAATAAACAAATATGATGCATTTTCAGGCGATCTGGACCAGGAAAAACTTGAACAGAACCTGAACCTCTAGTCTCGTGAATCGTTATATCCAGCATCTGCTCCTGTAGGTGAACCGCGACTACAAATCATGGCTTCCAGACTGTGACCCGCTCGATCGCAACGTACGTGTCCCCTTTTCTCCCTTTGTTTGCTTAAAGGATAATCTATCCTTGTCTTGTCTTGGTCTCATCCGAAAAGGGCAAAGTGAAACGCCGTTCATTCCTTTTCGTCAATGAAGACCCCACGTTTCTCGATCGACCACATAGCCGTGTCTCGTTTTGGGAAAGGAATCATACATGGTGCCACTGTGGTGACACCGATGCCTATATATACTCGTTTTCTCGGTAAATACATATTTCCTCTCATCCTAAATAAATGTAGCAGTTTAAAAGTAGGCCAAGGTTAGGTCAAAACTGGGGCACTTAATATGGAGAGGAGAAAGTGACGTTTTTTTTTTTTTTTTTTTTAGAGAGTACGCAATTGCGTACCTTATTTTTATAGAAGGCAGTAAAAAGTGACGTTTTTGGCCATGGCAACAAGTGACATATGTTTTTTTTTCACATATGAAAAGTGATTAAAGGATGTTGTATTATTATGAAAAAAAATTAATACCTCCGATCCGAATAAAGTGTCGGAAGGAAACAACGTGACACGTACAACTGCTGTGTATATCTGGCGACATATTTTTCGGATGGGAGGGAGTAGTGATTACAGCTGTTTTCTTGATGGATGACTTAAACAAACTTAGCGGTGGTTTACCAAGTTGCCCCCCATGTGCACATTGGTTACCAACTCAAAAAGCATCATCAGGTTGGGGAGGTGCTCGTTCGTCAATCGGTCACCACACCTTGACGAGTGGAGAACACTTTCGCAACTTGGTGACCCGACTGTTATATTTTTGAGTCGGTGAAAAAAAATGCACATGAGTTTAACTCTTTCTCCATTTTTATGCATATCATTTACTACCTCCGGTTCATATTATTTGTACTAAATCAGCCACACCTACTATGAAATGGTGGGAATAATTAGCCAAGTTCAAGTTAAATCCCAAACATTATTATTCATGGCGCCCGGTGACCCAGCTTCCTCTTTCATTCTCTCTTGGATCCACTTGAACGCGAGAACATGGCAGGACGATGCGTATCTGCACAAGCAACTGACTTTGCTTTGGCTACTTCGATTATCTAATTACAGATTTCAGGTCATGTATATCTACTGCCTGTTCAAGGCAGAGCTGGCTTGTTCAACTGTAACACTGCTCCCTCAAATTCAGATACGTTTCACCTCTTCCATATAGATCTGTTCAAGAAACAAGCCAGAAACCCAACTTCTATTTTCCACAATTATATGAGAAGGACCCTTTTTGGTCTTTTACAACTTACATGATAAGGACTCCATATGTTCAAGAATATACACGACTCTGATACGGCAAAAAAAAAACACTGTAAATTTACTACTGCTATACTATGAAAGCATTTCACTGTTTCAAAAAAGAAGAGCACCGAATAAATACGAGCCTATAACAAAAAAGTTTTGTTGGCATCTGGTACCATGGGGATCGCACTCTAACCCAGCCAAATGGACCTTGCATCCCTAAGGAATGATCTGAAGGCAGTGTCATTTTCAGCGCGGACATTGTGTCGCCTCAATGCATCGCCCATGGAAAACGAGATGAAAATCTCAGATGCAAAACTCAAGCCAGCCATATAAATGCACCGCGGCCTTATCCTGTCACCTCTCTCAGGATAAGTCCTTCCAAATTCCAATATTCCATGTTTCAATCTGCACGTGAACACGACATTTCACAATCTTTTTTTCTTGTCAAAAACATAGAAAAGGAAAAACAATTAGTCTTGCGCAATCAAGCTTGTTTGAAGCACTTGAAGCAAAATACACTGGGCGGTTACCAATACCAAGCCCTTCAGTACTTAAGACTACGGGAAGATCGATCTGCTTACGATCTAGTAGTTGGCTTGTTCATGATGGAGCTGCTAGTCTCATGGAACAGCAGCCTTGATGCTCCTGGCGTACTCTTCTATTCTTTTGAGCCCTTCTTCAGGAGAAGCGGCTTCGCCCAACTGTCTAACAATTGCGCTGCCAATGATCACACCATCCGCTCCCCAACCTGCGATCTGGATTACAAATAGCAGAGCTGTCAAAACTGTAACTAAATCACAGACCTAATACTTGGCAAGAAAGTTATGCTGGCCTAATTCACCTGCTTCGCTTGCTCTGGAGTTGATATGCCAAAGCCAACAGCCACAGGTCTGTCTGTAACCTGTAAGCTCAGGAACATGAGCTATATTAACTTCAAGCATTCTACCAAACAAATTGCTCAAGTTACTGTGTACCGATGAGAAGAGGGTTATAGCTTGCAAACCTGCTTGATCTCCCTAAGAAGATGCTCAACACGTAGGTTTACGTTTGAGCGTGCACCTGTAACTCCAACAGCACTCACCTGCAACATACGAGATTACGAGCTAGTTACCAAATGTAGCAACGATTCAAAACAAATTCAGGTCAGCAACCTGATGGTGAATATAACAGATAAAATTCCTGCAGAAAAATGATATAAAGATGAAATGATCCTTCATGTGCTTAATGTGCCATGATTTTACTGTTCGCAGTTTGCAACTTTAGTTGCCTTCATTTTAATACATTTCTGCTTAAAATGTTCGAATTCCTGGTAATTTATAGGAAGCCCGAGATGACAAATTATATGGTGTGTCATTGATATGCAAACACAAAATACAAGTTAATACATATTCCCTACTAGGCTACTACTAAAACTGAATTATTATTCACTAGGGGATAAAAGTAAGAAATTATGTTCGAATCTAATGACAAACTTCGAGCAAATAGTATGTGTCTTCTTGATACTCACAAGGTAAACAAATCCTTCAGAAGCTTTTGTGATTTCCTTCATCCTCTCTGTTGGTGTGGTTGGTGTTGTAAGTAACACCTGTAGCCAACAGCGAAAAATATAAATCGGCAAGTGGTTAAACTCAAGATACTTGTGGTTATAAAGCCCACCATATATCCACATAACTTTCTGCTGTGAAACCATTCTAACTAGGTAGTACTAGTACAGGTAACAGACCATTCATGTTTAGCATTCTAATTAGAAATTTCTGAAATCAGACTGTCCTGAATTTCGTAACATGGCCTGATCAAGATCACCTGACCCAGTGGGGTCGTTTGACCTAGTATTATTTCTCATCATATCGACCAATCTTGTTCAGGTTCTAGATGATTTGATGTAACCATCGATATTTTCTGCACCTGGAACAAACATCTAGCTGAAGATGCATGGGTCTAATCTCTGAAGGAGAAACTATTTAGGACATAAAGTTGATCATATTTAGGGCGCCAACTACACAAATTTCAAATGAACATTATTGCATGACAAGTCGAGAATGAGGACCTACCAGCTCTATGCTGTGCTTTGTGGCCTCACTCCTCAATAATGTTGTCTCCTCCAAAGGAAGATCAGGAACGACAAGACCTGCAGCACAAGTGCAAATCAACAACCACAACTACTACAAGAGCTACAGATTTGATTTTGAGAAATGAAAAAAAACATCATCAGTTCATGGAAGAGCATCGAGATCAGGTTCAAAAGCTATTGTACGTTTGAAATCATCCGCCATATTTCACCAATTTCCAGTAAATGAGGATTGCATAAATTTCCAACTAGGTAGCCCATCTGCATATATTATTCGTGTATAAGAGAGATATCAACAAAATGGAATGATTCCTTGATGTCTCTTGTATTTAAGGGCCTTTCACATAAATAAAAGATTAAATGGAAAAGAGATTTCCAGTTCAACACAGACACGCCGATTGAAAAAGATATTACTTGCAAGAATCAATCTGGTAATTTAATGAGGAAAATTTACACTTGATGAAAAATGGAGCTGGAAGTGACTTGCAATGTTGGCCCGATGTAATCTTGTCATGTTGTAAAGTGCACACATAGGTTGTGTGCTGGTTGTGGTGTGGACAGGGCACATGAGTTGTGTCCTGAGTAGATAGACATGCTGCAATATGTTTCCAGGAGTTAAGTAGTAGGTGCTAGTATGTTCTAGAGTACTATTTATATGTAATTCTTAGGCGGTAAGATAGGGTAGCAGTAGAAAGGAGTAGAAGGCTCTAGAATGCTGCAGCACTGACCTTGAACCCTCTGTATAATGAGAGGCACCCTACGTGGAGGGAAGTAAGTAGCAAGCCAAGGTCCTAGCATAGGTTGCTGAGGGCAAGCATAGGTTGCTAAGGTTTGCCAGCATTTGTTGCTATAGTGTAGCATTTGTTGCTGCATAGTAGGCATACGTTGTCAAGCTTGTAGGCATTCGTTGCCTGTGTGGTGTAGCATTCGTTGCTACAAAATCTAATAGAAAAGGAAGGCATTTGTTGCCTGAAACTGGTGTGCTCCTCTGTAGTGCTAGTCCCCTGTTTTTCTTCATTTGCTAGAGAGAACAGAGAAAAGAGAGAACAGAGAGGGAACACCTAACATGCAATACTTCAAATAGGTCCTATATTTTAAAGAACTAAAATGTATTTTGTTAGTATAAAACATGGTAAGTTCCTATTATTGGCTACAGTACTATGTAAGAAAAGATACCATGTACACCAGCTTCTTTAATGTTAGCCATGAAATTGCACACTCCCTGCTTGAGAATTGGGTTGCAGTATGTGAAGAGAACTATGGGACAAGACAGCTCTGGTATAACCTCCTTGAGCATGGCCAAAACAGAACTGAGTGTAGTGCCTCTCTTAAGCGCCCGGTATGCTGCAGCCTGAAATATGATTGTGAAGCAAAAAACACTTGTAACCCAATACAGATACTAAAGCTGACAAGCACAAAGAAAATCCAAGGTGTACCTGAATAACCGGACCATCAGCCAATGGATCCGAGAAAGGTACACCGAGCTCAATCACATCTGAGCCGCAGGAATCGAGGATCTTCAACGCTTTCGCTGTGGTTGCCAAATCAGGGTCACCGGCGGTGATGAAAGGGATGAATGCAGTCTATAAATTTCCATGGTTAGAAAAATGGCTTAAAACAAAACCCTCACCACGAAAACATGTGCAATCCTGACAATCCTGTATTCTTGTTGTTGTAATACGAGTACTATTTTTCGCAAACGGCGTGCCATGGGGAAAATTCATTGAGAGCACATGTAACACATAATAATCCGCAATTTGGTGTTCTAGGTAATTTGGAGAACGAGTACCATGATGAAGTTGCATCACTTAGACGAATGGATTCACAGTCGCAAGCTTATACAGAGCTCAACCAGCATCCCTAAAACTTGCTAACGTGTTCTTCCACCAAGCCTAAACCCAGCACACACAACAGCCGCGCGCACAGGTGCCAAATCAGGAACAGAACGCACAGCGTAGTGCCATCTAAAATTCTAAATCACATAGGTAGAAGCGCGAAGCAAAGGTTAAGACGTAAAGAATACGAACCTTGCCGTGCTCCCGGAGCCTGGAGAAGGTCTCCGCGACGCTGCGCTTCCCGTCACCCATGGGCGCGGCGGCGACCAGCCGTCCTGGCGTCACGCACCGCAGCCTCCGCAGGTCAATGAAGCAGCCGCCGGCGCCACGCAATGGTATAAACGGACCTTGGACCGGCCCCTCCCCATCTACAGTACAGAGGGCGATTTCTTGAAGCTTCTCGCGCTCGCCAGCTCGCAGCCGGCGATCCGCCGGATTTCTCGCCCTCCGGCGGCGGGAAGGCGGGGAATCCGCGGATCCCGGCCTGTACATAGTCTAGGTGTGCGTGGGTTCCAGCCGGCGGCGTCGGGAGGGCGGTGGCGTGGCCGGAGTGGTGGTTTGCTGGCGGTGATCTTCCTCCTCGACGGCGGTGCTCTGGTGGAGCTCCGCGGTGGATCTACTGCCTCCGTCGCGTTCGCAGCTCGGTGGAGCTGCCGTGCGCGACTTCCCCGTGCCGGAGATCGAGGATGGCGACTCCGGTTGTTGAAGATCGTGGAGCTGCTGTTGCGGTTCGATTCGGCGGTTTCGACGGCATCCTATGGTGTGGCCCTTTGGGGCCGGCGCTTGGTGACACTCCCGCGCGCTCGGGGGCTGCTCTCGATCCAAGGCATGAAGGAGAGCAGGAGCGGCGGCACGCCACCGACGGCGCCATGGTTGGCGTTGGAGCTGGGTTGCAGGAAGGACTGCTTTGTAATTTCTGTTTCTTTGAAGGCCTTTCTGTAGTCGTGCTGTAACAGCTGTCTTTACTAGCAAAAAAAAAAAAGAGATCGTGGCCGGCGCCGGCGACCGCAACCGAGAGCAAATGCGGGGAGGGAATCCTCGAATGGAATGCCACGTGTGCATGACAACGTGGACCGGGCTTGATTCTGCCGTGGCCCATGGGCCTCGTCCACGTTAGCTTTAGCAAGCTGGGCCGAGATACGGCGCCGCGAGCCTGGTCCGTTCGTCCCAACCAGTTACCACAATGTCCTCCGCTAATAAAAAGTTACACACTATATGTCCCCTAAAAAAACTTTAAAGAGCTATGCCGGAATCCACAAAATGAGGCCGAGTTCTATGGAGCCTTCTAGTTTAAAAAAATCGAAAATTATATTTCAAAGTTAAAAATTTGTATTTAGAAAATGTTGAAAAATATAACTATAAAAAATGCGTCTCTTTTTCTTTTAGGGAATGTCATTTGGCTAGCTTTATTGATTTGAAAACATAGTTTACATCGTTCACAAGAGCATTCAAAATGAAGCTATGTGTGTGTGTGTGGGTGGGTGGGGGGGTGGGGGGGGGGGGGGGGGGGGGGGGTCAATCGACCCAGATACAAGCTGAATTTGAAACTCTACCAAAACCACGATAGAACAATCATCATAAATTGCCACGACCGATGTCGAAGAAAAACTTCCTTGCTGCATCGTTTCTACTACCTGGACACAATCAATCGTCTGGTCAGTAAAATTACTGAAGCCAACCTCTTGAGCCAGAGTTAACCCCTTCCCCGAAGGCGTAGGCCTCTGCCATCGGAGCATCTAGGGCGTAATTTAAAATTTTGTTTGACACGGCCACGCAAGTTTCATGGTTATCCTAATTATTGCTCTAGTAGCACCAATCCCGAATCAACATCAACATTGATTTGAAAACATACGTGTCTTATTACGAAGCTTCACACTGCCACCGTTTTAAAAATAAATAACATTTATTCCTTTTGCACCACCGCATAATTAAACAAGGTATTTATGCTGCACCAGAACTCTTTGTTTTATTGATCATTTGAGGAAAGCATGTGATCACTTACAATTCCTTATTACTCCGATTTAACAATCAGCATTATCGCTAATTGTGAGTTTGAGAGGCTCGTAGATAACTGCGTTCACCTAACAAAAAGCAGCCAAAGAGATCAAGTTAAGGGATTATACTTCTCGACTAGTGCTATCAGATTCTCTAACTCTTCTCTTGATCCCTCAGTATCGAAGAATTCATCAATAACAGTTATGAGCACAAAAAAAATTATAAATGAAATGCGAGCATCAGATAGCTCCGGAGGAAATATGGTAGCACAAGCTGCGAGATAGCAATATGTTTGCTTCTGCCTTGCAAATTGTAGTTGTTCTAGCTTGTTCTCTTTCACCCAACTGTTGCAAAAAAATGTAAATGCAGGCCTATAAGAAAGCAAGTTGATAAGATAGCATAACATACATATTAGCTTTCAAGACTAATGAGTTCATCCTGGTAAATAAACTGAGAAAAGGTGAAATCTTTGATGGCCAAAGCAAGATGGTCTTTGTTAGCACGATATGGCCTGATTCAGCAAAAACTAAATGTTTGGACAAAAAGGGTAAATGATTCCATTGAGAAAATAATGAACTTGATGGGTTTGACATATGTATAAGCTTTTTGTATAGAATAATTATAAATAAATAGACACTAAAAAAGCACATGCTCAATAACAGTTACAAATCCTATCACCCTTACTTATTTCCTTTTTATCGGTAGTAGCAAGAGATCAATGAAATTAATGTGGGTATAACTTGAACTTTGTGGAGATTATGGACACCTGAGATACTCTAGGAATAAGAAAAAAAAATACATTTTGAATGAACGAAAGTGTTCTTAGTTTAGCGTGGTAGAATGTGGGTACGCAACATCCGATGTACTTTACTTGTGGAGTGATATTTGTGCTCGATATATAGTTAATTTCAGTAATATTTCTCTTGATACGGTTCACCACATGACTATGATCGATCTCTCCAATCTAGGTTGATATCGGCATCGGCAAGGTCTGTAATTAATTGTATTGAATAGTAGAGTGGTAAGTCGGTTAATTACGGTACTCACCGATACTAATACCAAACCTAGAGTGAGAGAGATGCCGACATGAAAATGGTATAGAGATACCAAACCTGAAATTAAAGAAATATATATTTAAACATAGACTAAACCCTTAATTAAATCTAGGATTAATAAGTGTTTTATTTATATTTTTGCATGCAGAAGCTCACAGAGGATTTAAACAGTGTGCACCTCATTAGAACACATCTTTTCCCTTAATAAGATGCTTGACAAATAGCCTATGTTATCAAGGACCATTTCATTTTTTTGATATACTAACTCTAGAAGCCCTTTAGAGTTCCAGTAAAGATTTTGTATCATTTATATACCCTTGAAGTGAACTGTGGAATGTTGAGGCTTTAACAACATGGGATAGTTCATCTGTGTAAAATTATAACTTGTGAATTAAATCAACCAAATAAATATAAAAGTACTACCACATTAATTTTACCCTAAGGAAATACCTGAGGAAACATCATACCCATTCATCCATAAAAATATAAAATGCCATTGCGCATGTTGCTACATCCGAAATGATATACTCATCTCTCTGTAACCAGGATCGACAAACCGGATGTAGGAAAGTTTACAAGCTGGCAAAATATATGTAGAATTGTTTTACTCATGGTCATTACTTGTATGTCATGTCCAGGATGCTCTTTATGTCAGTATAGAAATGACGAGATGTTTCAGTATTTACGAGCAAATCCACCACTGAAAGTTGGCAATATATATCTATTGGGAACATTGTTGGTACTGCATATGGTCGTTGAAAAAGGGGTATTTAGCAACAGTTCACAACATGCAAATTCATCATAGTGGACGGTACAATGTCCCATCTGAACTACCAAACTTACTAGCTAGCAAATTTATATATTGGAGGGCTTTAGCATCATAATTGTAGATTAATGCAGCAGCAGTGGCAAAAGGAGAGTTGAACAAAGATCCATTCTTCCTCTAAAATTTCATAACTTCAACCCAATCCAATATGTCTCCTAACCCTTCAGAAATATAAGTCATCTTGTATGCTTATCTACCGTAAGATTTATCCTCAGCAAGTCTGTATGACACACATATGATGATTTTCAGATTGTTACCATGTATTGTACTGAAGTTATTATCGCTATTTAAAAAAAAATACAAGATGGTCAACATTATTTCTCATTTTTGTTTCCAAACTATGGTTATTTTGACTACAAACAATATTTTCATAAAAAAGATAAGAACAAATTAGCCAATGCATCACATCATCCGCAAATGCATACTAACAAGTAACAACGAGCTGTCGTAGAAGTACAAATGGAAAGAAAAAATACACCATTTTTGTGCTACAATGATCACTGACAAACCTTTTCAATTCCATCTCCCGGATGTGAAGGCTGCCATCAATATCTGTTAGTTTCATAGGAAATTCCAAACCCATATCAATGGCTAGGCTAATCATACCAGTAAAAGTAACATTGACGCCTATAGGAGCTGCAATCTGCTCTTCCATAACGATGGAGAAATATTTACCAATAAACCGAGTCCTGTCTCGCAAGGAAAAAGGGATTCATGTGCATCTACCTCATTCTATCCAGTTAGAATTTACAAATATTCTAAGTAGAATATTGTATAACAACTCGAAAAGGTAAATTCATCATTTTTCTTACCTCGCATGATCTGCTCAGGACCAACATTCCACCTTTTAAGTGCAATAATGCATGCTAATGTGGATAAGAGAGTGCACTTGTTGGTTGATAAGTCGTATTCGTTGATGCTCCAAGATCCATTATCTTGTTGGTTTTGCAATAACCATTCAACATACTGAGGGAAGCATGGAGCTTTAGCGATACCTTGCAATGGCACCATAGCCACCCACGCCGTGTCGTATGGAGATGGTGACAATTGAGGATCTTGGAGCTCTTTCTTTATTCGATCTAGCCACCCTTTCCTGGTTCATATGCAACATTCATCATTCTACTTAGTTGTGACAATAATTCATTGATAAACTGGTTCCAAACATTTAGCTGAAACAAGGATCATAAGTGATATTCATACCTTATTTCATAGTCTCACATTTTGTCCTACCAAAACATTCAGCGACTGATTAGTGACAACACAAGACTCTTAAAAAATAGAAATTCAAGCAAGCCAGAGATCATTTACCTATACGGGATAAATCCATCGTCCTGGTCCTCCCCGCGCAGATCGGATAGAGGGGAGGAGGACGATGACGACCGTGAGAGAAGACTCCTCCACCGTGGGCTCCGGTGGAAGCATGCTCGACATCACGGATGGAGGCAGCACAGATGGGACTCGTTCGATGTGTACGATACTTTGACACGGATGACGCCGAGGCCGCAACAGGGAGGGTGTCTGGGTGTGTGGCCTCTAGCAGCCTGCCGGCGATCTGCCGGGAGAACGGAAGAGGCACCCCCAACGACTCTTGGGCTCGAGTTCGACCACATTGAAAGTGTGGGTCGATCGTCACCGGAACCTGAGACTGGTGGAAAATCAAAGTTGCAACATACATACTCACATTTTAAAACAAGAAAGTGGTCGTAAAATAAAGGATGTGGCGTACCAAAATATGTTGGAGATCCTGCTCACGTCCCTCCCATGTAACTCGCCGTCCATGTACCATTGGGGTCTGAGCATTGCAGTGCATACCTCTATTAATAGCTGTATTGCGTATGATTTGTTATGTACTTGCACGGTGAATTAATTGTATTTCCAAATAGGAATTTATTTCTTTCAAAAATGCATAAATAAATTAGCATAGTGCATTAATTATACGCCAATTCACCAAAGATTGGCAGTAGTACTAGTGTAATACTACTCCAAATAGGAATTACAAAAATACACAATTAATTGTGGTTTTCACGTAAAAGAGGAAGACAAATTTATTATGCCACCCCTCACCAAACAAAATTCGAATAGGGGAAATAAATGGTGAAGTCTAGCCTCTGGTTCATCCATGAAGTAACGCTTCTCTCTCACTCTCTCCCACACCCGTCTCCCTGGAGGAGGGAGAAGGAGAGGATATCCCGATAGTTTAATAAAATAAAAAAATCAAGTTTCAAAAAAATTGAAAAAAAATCCTGGATGTAGCCAATGGTGTATTCCAGTGCAAAATATTAACTTCAAATACTTTATATTTTGGGCTGCAAAAAAAATGACAATAAAGAAAAAAAAAAGAAACAAGAAAATAACAAAAATAAAATAAAAATGTAAAAGTAAAAGTAAAAAAATCATTGTGCGTGTCCAAGCGTTGCCCGTCTATATATTATTAAACATAGTGACTTTATTATTTTGTCCACGGAATACGAAATAATTTCAGTGAGTTACTTGAAGAGTTTTTCTTAATACATGAATGCATTCCATCGATGTTGGAACACGGGTTTTAATTTTTTTTTCTTACAGACTATCATAATTTGTCACAACAATTTTGAAGTATTTGTTGAACATTTCATTTGTAATAAACATTTTTTTGAGTTACATGACATTTTAGTTGACCTGCATGAATGATGTACCTAGATGCCAAACTTACTAAGAAAAACTTACAACATTTTATCTACCAATTCTTTTAGAGGTTACTTTCTGTTTCAAAATTTTCACATAATTCATGAAGATTGTACTTTATTTCAAAGACTAACACGAAGGACTTACACTCGGTTAAACTCATATGCGTGAAAAAAGGTGCATGTCAAAACAACTATTTCTATTGCGTGAACAATAATAATTATCCAATGAACATTATCAAGAAATGGTTGTGTTTTAGGGAAAAGATGGAAAATATAAAAACAATAAACAAGAAAAATAAAATAAAGAAATGATAAAAATAAAAAAGTAAAAGAAAAACCATTGTGCACGTCCAAGTGTTGCTCGTGTATTATAATTTTTTTTGTAAATAATAGAAGAAAGAGAAAACAAGTAAACTTTGCATAAAAGGCTATCATAGGGTTCGAACCAACAAGTCCACGTATACATTTTTTCAGGGGATAGCGTAAGTTTACTTTGTTACTGGACTGGGCCCAGTGGGGAAGAGGTTACGCAGAAAACCCTACTCCCCGCAATGCGCGGCAAATATGAATCGCCCGAGATCACCAGATCGACTCGTCCTTTGCTAAGGCGAGAACGGACTCGGGCGCCGAATCGGATTACCAGACACACCGTCTAATCGTCTATAATTGTGGGCTCTCGGACGGATTCCTACAGCGCACATCTGAAGTCGCGATTGAGTTGCAGGCAAGTTTGTACGTGTGCACAGATTCTGTACGTGTGCCAGCGACCGGACGAGGAACGCCGACCATGGCGACGAAGCAGTCGATCGTCTCCCCGGACCGCCTCCTCGGCGCCTTCTGCGGGTTCTCCTTCTCTGGCAAGATGGATTTCGTCCAGGTGCCGAAGGACGACATGGCGCGCACCGCCGGTGACGCCGTGCGTGCCTTCCTCGATCACCGAGTAAACGACCTAAAAGACTACGAGCCCGTCTGTCAGTACAAGTGTCCGGAAATTCAGATAACGGACGGCTGTGATCATCCTGGAGCATCCTACGGCCGAGACTTCGACCCAGCTGTCACTCTCTCATTCGTGTAACGCTCGCTGCTGTATAAAGCGCAGCTCGCTATGTTTTGTAAGCATGATTATTGATTTGTCGATGTTGACCAATTAAAACATATATTCGCTCCTGCGAGAGCTATAGCTATAAACCCTAGACGGGATCGATTTTCCCAAATTATCCTTTATTCAATTCCGCTATGATTCTCTTTTAGATGTCTTTGTCTAGATCATCCTAGTCTGGGCATGACAAGTGGTATCAGATTCCAGTCAATCCTCGGAGGCGTTTCCGATTAGAGCACATCGTGGTTGGGTTCGTCCTGTGAAATCCCACCTTGTTCGTCTATTTCGGCGGCGGCGGCGACGAATTCTCACAGGAGGCGGCTTGGCGGCGGCGGCATAAATTCGGGTGCAAATCTGAGACCGACGCGGTTGCTGTAAGACATCCTTACAGTGGTAAAATTCCGGCGAAAGTTCAGATTCGTGTACCAGCGGAGGCGAGGACGCGAGGCGACGGAAGGATCTAGATCTCGATTCCGGTTTCCGATCTTGGTCGGTGTAAAATTCCTTTTCGAGCTCATCAGATCAAGGCGATGGGAAAAAGCAAGGCAAGCCTCGACGAAGCAGAACTTGCAGAGCTTCTCTCTCTCAAGGACGAGGTCACCGCTAATGGCCAGGCAGCGGCTGAGGTACGTGATGAATTGGACACGGTTAAACAAGAGTTGCAACAGCTGCAAGTCAAGCAAGACAATTTTACTGTGGTATTGAATACTATGCAAAAATCAGTGTCTGAGATAGCATCACAGATGACAGCAGTGGCTGGAGCACTCCAAAAATTGCAGCCTTCGATGCAGCAACAACAGCATGATGAATCCGTTTCCCTCACGCAACGTTCACCAACGCTGCAACAGCAACAACAACAACAAACTGACCAGCATCAAGGACAGCAAAAGACAGCACTGACAATTGAGTTGGAGCAGAGATTAGCTAAGGAGAAAGAGCTCACGAGACAATGTGAATTTCTGCAGAAGCAACTGCCTCCACCAATACATACTGTCCCCAAACCTCGCTCAGCACCACCAGGATTTCAGCGGCAAGGGCATCAGGAGTTCTTATCACACAATGATACACCAAATGTAACACCACGTACGGCTCGTACACCTGCCTTTCATCAATTCCAGCCACCGGGAGTGAGGAGAAATTGGGAAGGATTCTGCCGCGATTTTAAACAAGACATGCGAAACCAGTTCCTTAGGTCTATCACAAAGGGACCTAGAATGGACTTTCCTCGCTTTGACGGAGATAACCCAGGAGGGTGGATCAGGCAATGTAACAAGTACTTTCAGATGGCTGGTGTCCCTGACGAGTACAAGGTCAGTTTATCACAAGTCTATATCATTGGCAGAGCAGATGTTTGGCTCAGGAGGTCTAAGATTTTGTCCAAAAAGTTGGGGTGGCCAGAGTTTTCACCTACTGGCTCATATGATCTGACAGAAAGATTCAATTCCTTCAAACAAAACAACTTATCAGTAGCAGAATATACTGACAAGTTCGAAGACCTGATGGCCGATGTGCAAGATGAAAACGCAACATTGACAGACATGGTTTGTAAAGTGTTATGTGAATGGGTTACGGAACAGCATAAAGTTTCAACTCAGACCTCTACGTCCTCGTGACTTAACAGAAGCATATTGGTTGGCAATTGACATGGAACAAGCTAACCCGGTACAAAGGCAGTTCTCTAAATTCAGTACCAACACCAACAAGCAGTCCTCATTTCCCAACAGAAACTACTCTGCTAACACTGAAAAGTACAGTGATCCAAAGCAACAAAGCAACAATCAGAAACCCAAAGACCCACTAAAATGTTACCGTTGCGCTGATCTTTGGTTTCCAGGGCATAAATGCAAGCAAGCTCCGGTGATACATCTTTTGGCTGGAGAGGAACCTGAGAATATTGAAGCACCGCAAGATGAGAAACAACAGGAATAAGAACAGGAGCAACCTCTTGCTCCAGATTCTAATTGTTACCACATCTCCATGAATGCATTGACAGATAATGTCAATTCAATTTCTGTGCTGGTTAACATTGGAGGCAAACAAGCAGTAGCTTTAGTGGACACTGGCAGTTCGGCTACATTTATGAATCTGCAGTTTGCTTTACAGTCCAATTGCAAAATCATACAAGATGAAGCAAGGGCAGTTAAAGTTGCGGGTGGAGGAGTTTTGTGGTCTAAATCAAGCATTCCAACAACAACCTTCACAATTGGCAGCCAAAAATTTGAGAATTCCTTCAGAATACTGGAATTGCCGGGATATGACATTGTTTTAGGCTGTGATTGGCAAGCAAAATACAGCCCAATTGGCTTTGATTATAAGAAACGTGAGTTGTCGCTCACCAAAGAAGGACATCAGATTCAAGTAAAAGCTTGTGATACAATTCTGCAAGCAACAGAGATTGAATCCGAGGAAGTGGATAAACTGCTAGCAAGAGGAGCTACAGGCTATGTCATCAGCTTAGTAACAAACCAAGCACAGCAAGATGGTGATATACCGGAAGAAGTTGATATTATTATCCAACAGTTCTCTGATGTCTTTCAAGAACCAAAAGGGATGCCTCCTTCTAGGGACTGCGATCACCGAATCCCCTTAACTGATAATGCAACACCACCAAATACCCGGCCTTATCGAGTTCCACACAAACATAAAGAAGAACTTGAGAAACAAATCAAAGAACTGCTCAAAGCAAAGGTGATACGACCAAGTACCAGCCCGTTTGCTTCTCCAATCATTTTGGTCAAGAAGAAAGATCACAGATGGTGCCTATGTGTAGATTACAGGAAATTGAATGCAATGACTGTGAAAAACAAATTTCCTATACCTATCATTGAAGACCTCTTGGATGAGCTTCATGGTGCAACTGTTTTTACAAAATTGGATTTAAGGTCAGGTTACCATCAAATAAGGATGCACCCAAGCGACATACCGAAGACAGCATTTCGTACTTACTCTGGTCATTATGAGTATCTAGTTATGCCCTTTGGCCTGTCGAATGCACCTGGTACCTTTCAATCCTTGATGAATTCAGTGTTTGCTCCATACTTGAGGAAATTCGTGTTGGTATTTTTCGATGATATCCTCATCTACAGTAAAAACATGGAAGAGCACACTTCACATCTGGCATTAGTTTTGAAATTGCTCCAACAACACAAACTGTCTGTGAAATTATCAAAGTGCATCTTTGCAAGCCCAACAGTGGAGTATTGGGACATGTAATATCTGGGGAAGGAGTCTCGACGGATCCGGCAAAGATCGAAGCGATCACACAATGGAAATCCCCAAGCAACGTTATGATGCTGCGAAGATTCTTGGGTTCGTGTGGATACTACAGACGGTTTATCAAGGATTTTGGAACTATCTGTCGACCACTGTTCGATTTGCTCAAGAAAGGAAGTTTCACATGGCAAGAAATTCATGAGCAAGCATTTCAGCAACCGAAGCATTGCATGGTAACAGCACCAATACTAGCACTGCCCAACTTTGCAATTCCATTTATTTTGGAGATTGATGCTTTAGGAACTGGACTGGGAGCAGTTATAATGCAAGAAGGAAGAGCAATTGCCTATTACAGTTCAGCACTTTGCCCCAAAAATGCTGCACTGTCAACGTATGAGAAAGAGGCACTAGCAATAATAGAAGCACTCAAGCGCTGGCGTCATTACTTTGTGGGACACAAACTGATCATTAGAACAGATCAGGAGAGTCTCAAATTCATGACAGATCAGAGAATTGTCAGCAGTATGCAACATAAACTGATGGTGAAGCTCTTAGAGTTTGATTTCTCGCTGGAGTATAAGAAGGGTAAAGAAAATATCATTGCTGATGCCTTGTCCAGGAGAGATTCAATACTGCTACCTATCTCCAAGATACAACCACAATGGGTAATAGAAGTGGAGCAAACATATGCCAATGATAAAGTCTGCAAGCAGCTGATGGAACAACTCATGGTGGATCCAAACAGCAACCCAAATTACTCCATAACTGCTGGCATCCTTTGGTACAAGGGAAAAATATATGTTGGCGACGACAAATTGTTGAGAGACAAGTTAGTGAAAGTTCTGCACTCTTCAGCTGTAGGTGGTCATTCGGGAATTAAAGCCACCCACCACAGACTTAAAAAGATTTTCCATTGGCCTGGTATGAAAAAAACCGTGGAACATTTGTAACTCAGTGCCCAACATGCCAGCGAGCAAAGGGAGAAAACTGCCAATATCCTGGCTTGCTAGATCCATTACCCATTCCCGACATGGCCTGGACGCATATCAGCATGGATTTCATCGAAGGTCTCCCGAAATCTAATGGCAAAGAGGTAATCCTCGTGGTTGTGGATCGCCTGACCAAGTTTGCACATTTCATACCACTTTCTCATCCTTACACTGTCCAGTCTGTTGCTCAAGCCTTCATTGACAATGTTATGAAGTTGCATGGTCCTCCAATTGCCATAGTTTCAGACAGGGACCGCATTTTTACTAGCAACCTATGGAAGAACATATTCAAAGCACTCGATGTTGAGCTACGTTACAGTTCAGCCTATCACCCTCAATCGGATGGTCAAACTGAATGCGTCAATCAATGTGTGGAGAACTATTTGAGATGCATGGTATTTGCGGATCCGAAGAAGTGGACCACATGGCTACCAATGGCAGAATACTGGTACAATTCCTCTTTTCACTCATCTTTGAAAGTAACACCATTTCAAGCGCTCTACGGCTACCTCCTCCATCGGTGGGAGAATTCTCAGTTCCAGGTCAAATGGATCAAGAAACAAGTGATTTCATCACACAACGTCAACAAATTCTTGCATCTCTCAAGCAAAATCTGCAGCTCGCTCAAGAGAGGATGAAAAAGTATGCGGACAAGAACAGGGTGGAAAGACATTTCGAAGCTGGTGACATGGTGTACCTCAAACTTCAACCATACAGGTTGTCTGCATTCGTCTTACGGACCTCTCTGAAACTCCAGACAAAGTACTATGGCCCATTTCGCATCCTTGATCGTGTGGGAAAGGTGGCATATCGTCTTCAGCTACCATCAACTGTTTCAATCCATCCAGTGTTCCATGTGAGCCAGTTAAAGAAGCACCTAGGTCCATTGGCGATTCCTAACCCACAGTTACCCCTGGTTGATGACATGGGACACATAAAAACTGATCCGGTTACGGTGCTTCAGACCCGACAAGTTCCTCACAACAACGTCGCCGTTGTGCAATGGTTAGTCCAGTGGACAAACCTAACTGTGGAAGAGGCCACTTGGGAGGATGCCAGCTTCATGAAGACTACCTTTCCCAAGTTCTACAACGACACCGTCCGTTCGTGGTTTGATGCACCTGTTACTCCTTGAGGACAAGTTCGTTCCCAGGGAGGGGTATTGTCAGTACAAGTGTCCTGAGATTCATATAACGGACGGCTGTGATCATCCTGGAGCATCCTACGGCCGAGACTTCGACCCAGCTGTCACTCTCATTCGTGTAACGCTCGCTGCTGTATAAAGCGCAGCTCGCTATGTTTTGTAAGCATGATTATTGATTTGTCGATGTTGACCAATTAAAACATATATTCGCTCCTGCGAGAGCTATAGCTATAAACCCTAGACGGGATCGATTTTCCCAAATTATCCTTTATTCAATTCCGCTATGATTGTCTTTTAGATGTCTTTGTCTAGATCATCCTAGTCTGGGCATGACACCGCACTAGTACAGAACGACACATCGGATACCCCTCTATGGAAACGGCAGGTGTTAGGCGACAGAGAATCGCGATTTTAGCGTTGCGGACGAGGACTGGCAGAGGCTGGTCCGTCAACATTGGTTACGGAGAATTTTATATCTCCGTTACCAAAAGTATTGGCAACGGTCATAAATTTGTCTCCGTTTCCAATATGTATCTCTATGGCTACGGTTGTTTATGTATATCCGTTTGCGATGTGCTTGGGAAATTGCAGTTGCAATCTGGAAGCGCGCCTGTTCAATGCGGCTTAATTCACGAGGGATTGGAACCGCCTGATCGACGCTAATAAAATGTGACTGGAACCGCGCGAAGCCAGGCAGGTCCCGCATTCTCCCATTCGTTCTCTCCCACATTATCTACCACACTAGCACAACCGCCATGGCGGAACCCTGGTGGCAGAACGAGGAAGTCCCGAGCGACGACGCGAGCGCGGAAGACCGCGGTGAAGTTCCATGGTGGATCAAGACGGGCCGCCGGACTCGGACCGCGACGACTCGGACCCGCCATCTTCACGCTCTGTAGAAGACGACTCCGATGACTCGGACCCGCCGTCTTCACGCGAAGGAGAAGACGACTCCGAAGAGGACGAGTCGCCGAAGGAAGAGGAGCCGGAGGACCCGCCGGAGCCGTATTATTCTAGCCAGGAAGAATACGACGCCGCCGCCGACGACGACGACGAGGAGGCGTCGGAGGAGGCGCCGGAGGAGGAGGCATCGGAGGAGGCGCCGGAGGAGGAGGCGCCTGAGGAAAAGGCAACCGGCAAGAAGCGACGCCGCGCCGCGGATGACAATGGCGCGGAGGCAGGGCGTAAGCAGAACAAGTAGAGTAGATAGTTAGTTCAATTACTCTATCGATCCTTTGTAAGTAGGCCCAGTGTGTCAGTGAAGAAATTAGAGGAAACGGTTGTTTATCGCCTCCGTTTGCGATGTTATTATATGCTATAAATGTGCCACTTCGGCAACCCTAACGCTCTCGCTCTCACTCTCACTCTCACTCCACAGTCATAGTGTGGCGGCGGCTCCAGACCTAACCCTTATCTCGCAGATCTGAGCGGAGCGTCCGGCCGGCATCGCCGCCGTGCATCTTCCCCCAGCGGCGCGTCGGCGCATCTTCCCCCAGCGGCACGTCGTGAGCCGCCGCGCATCCCCCAGCGGCGCGTCGTGAGCCGCCGCGCATCCCCCCCAGCGGCTCGTCGGCGAGCCGCCGCGCATCTTCCCCGAGTATGTCGCCGACGCGGATCTACTGGTCTATTGCCGTGCATCTTCCCCGGGTATGTAGCCGACTAGATCTTACATTTTGTTTAAAGTAGCACAGAAAACTTGTCTAGTATTTGAAGTCTAGTATTGTGTTCTGTCTAGTGCCGATGATGAATACACCCCTCGACACTAGATCTTAGATTTTATTTAAAGTAGCATCTACCGATCTAGTATTGTAGTACTGTCTAGTATTGTAGTATTGTGTTCCGTCTAGTATTGTAGTACTGCCGATGATGAATACACCCCTCAACACTAGATCTTACATTTTTTTTAAAGTAGCATATTAAACTTGTCTAGTATTTGAAGTCTAGTATTGTGTTGTGTTTGTTTTTAGTACTGCCGATGATGAATACATTACCTTCAACTTGTCTAGTATTTGAAGTCTAGTATTGTGTTGTGTTTGTTTTTAGTATTTGAAGTCTAATAGATTAATTTCAACCCTTTGTCAATGTGCTAATCCTCGTTATGGTTTTGTGTAGCTAGTGTATGAAGTAATAGTATATTTCGGCGACAATGCATAAAAATGGTGAGGCAATTGAAGGTAACATCACCTTCAAGTTCTGCCTCCAAATCGTTTCGATCGGACAGCAAGCACACGGATATAGGCGCTTAAGGTGTAAACTGTTTTCATCTTAAATTGTATTTATGCCATGTAGCATCATATTTGGCTCTTTTCTAACTAGACATCCATGTATTTTATATGCAGAAGCGCCATGCAGATCCAAACAAGATTTAAAAGAGCTAAATACAAAGTGGGATCATATCCGTGAACCGTCGCTGTTGTGACGTTTCGCTGCACTGTTCAAAACACTTTTTTAATTAAGAGTGTCTTGGACAGTGTGGCCGAAATGTCACAGCGGTGACGTTATTATATTTCGGCGACACCGTCCAAGATGGAGCAAGCCTCGCTACGAAGAATTTGGCAAGATTAATTTGCTAAGGAGGCTTGCGAGCTCGGTGTGGTTTCTTGTCTTTAGTTTCTCCATCTATTTTATGTATGTGTGTAGCAATTTGGCTGCAGATGTGATTTGGAGAAGCATGAAACCGCTACTCGAGTCTTTTGCTAGGTCGAATTCCGTTTTCGGCGCTTCGGAACTGAGGAAGAAGGTGGAGCTGGAGAAGAGTGGAGTGTCATAAAAGTTAAGTTTAGGGAGGCATGAGAATGATAGGATTAGCGAGGCATGTGTAACTCATCTTTTGATGCTATGTAATGATGACAATTCTTATATACGTTATGAATGGATTTGGTAGCAACTTTGTGCTTCTGCTGTAAGATTTTGAATGTAATTTGGCAACCGAATTGCTCCTGTAGGGTTCTGAAAGAAACTCAATGCAAACGAGTAAAATAGAATCTCCGTTACTGATGCACCGATACATCGGAAACGGAGATGTGTCCGCAACCGTAGCCAACTTATGCCTCATCGGTGACGGTTTTTGGCCTCTGTTACCGATGAAGGCCTTCACATCAGTGACAGGGTCGTGGACACGGACCCTTTCTCCGTTGCCGAAGGGGTTTTTGGCCCGTTTCTGATGTGTCGTTCTGTACTAGTGTCGTCGCCTCCCACGGCGGTCTCATCGCCTTCCGCCGCCGCCCGGAGATGCCGCTGCCTCCTCCCGTCCACAGCCTCGCCCCGCCGCCGAGACCGGGTTCCGAGCTCTGCCTCTACAATCCCGTCAGCGGGCAGCACGTCTCCATGCCGCCCCCGGCCATCTCGGACGAGTCTTTCGTGCTGCTTGCCAACAGGGACGGACAGTTCCTCCTACACGTATTCAACCTTGAGCTCGCGGTCCACGGGACGCTCCAGATTCAGACTTACTCATCGGCGGCGGGGGGTGGGGTGGCGTCGTGGCTACATACGCGCGCCTTCCCCTGAAATCTCCCAGCAGGTTCCTCCGCCCAACACCACTCCTCCTCAACGGCGTCGCCTACTTTCTCTGTGAGTCCGATTCGGAGAGCCTCGGCCTACACGTCCTCGCGCTCCCTGTCGTCGGCCAGGGGCAGCCGGTGCCAATCAGGCTGCCGGCCAAGGTCCAACAAACACAAACAAAGCGCCGCTTCGCCGCCGACGAGCTCCTGCTGGCGTCATCAACGGTGAACGGGACGCAACGGCTGACCTTGGCCGTGGCGGATATGTTCACCATCTCCCTGTGGATGCTGGACAATGATGGCCTTGTGGAGCCGGCGAGGTGGACACGGTGCAGCTTCGTCGACCTATGGAAGATCAAGGTGCAGGCAGGGTGCGGGCCAGTATAAAAAATGGAAGGGGACAGGGTGGCGCTGGAGTGTTTCTCGGAGAGTAACGGCGCGGTGCTCTTCCACCTCTACTGTCACATGCTCCACAAGCTCGACCTACACACCGGAAAGGTCTTGCTCGCCGGGATCTACTGCAAGCGGAACTCGAGCAACATGTGTGCCTATGACATTGAAGATCCAACAATTCTCTCCTGCACAAATTAAGCCGACATAACCAAATGTCGTATATGTATGCAAAGTAGGAGAATCCCCAAAGTTTGTGTTGCTCGGTGGTTACCATATAAGCTATGCTATTCTGGTTGATGCTATTCATGTTACAGTATTCCGTTGCGTATGTGTCCAACGCAAAAGTGGGGGCTTTTTTTTAACAGGAAGAGAGATGATAGACAGAAGACAATTTTTCCTTTACATATTTTAGATAAAGAATTTTTTTTTGCTGCATCTGTGCTGGGATTGTAGTTGTATCCAATAATAATTTCAAACGAGCATATTTTTTAGAGTTAAACGCTTGGGGAGTCACGAAGTTGCCACTGATGAGCGTATTGGTCACGAACTTAAAAAGTGCCAACTTTTGATCACATACTTGTGTGTAAGAGCCCCGTTCGTCACTCCGTCAAGACAGACGTTAAGTCGCTGACGTGGCAGTTTATGTTTTTTACAAAATACACCCTATATTTTTTATTCTTTGCATCTAATTGTCCTATTGAAAAACTTAGCTCGGGCATTTTGTCAAACACGTGATGGACATGCCGGCGGAGTGCAGAGCAGCGGTGCGGAGTGTGTGGCAGTGCCTGTAGAGTGGATTCAAGGTGTGGGGGGTGCACGGAGGGGCGAGCAAGGAGCAGCGCTTGAGCCATGGTGGCCGAAGGTCCCGCATGCGCGGGAACGCCGTGTACGCGAAGCGATTGACGAGGTCGGCTCCGATCTTCCGCGTAGATGACGTACTGGACATCGCCGAGCTCCCAGACATCACGGGGCGTCGCGGCGTCGCCGGTGGCCACGCGGCAATGACGGCCATGCCGACAACGGCGTTCAGGGCGCCGGCCATGGTGGGCTAGAGAGGAGCCGATTGGCGGCGCACTGTAGGGGAAAAGGAGAGGAGGGCTAGGGCTAGCGATTGGACAGGTGGCTTTGCTTGGGGCCCCTTGAGATGGAGGAGAGCTTGAGAGCTCAAGCTCTGGCCATGGAGTCTTTCTTCCTCCTCGGTCAGAGACGCCGCCGCCATTTCAGACTGAGCGGCACTAATTAATCCCTGCATTTACACTTGGACGCCCCAATGCTGCCAAGATTGTAGGACTCGAGCTAATCACATGCTATGGTCTCCAATTTCCCGGTACATGCTGGCCGCCTGGCCCAGTTTGCAGCTCTGTTTCTGACGAGATTGCTCGCTTGCTCGCGTTGGCGCAGCTGGACTGGATGGTGCTTCCGAGATTCAGATGCGGAGGAGGCCACCGTTCTTCGTGCTGGCGGCTGGTGCCGCTGCTCCTGGTCCTCCTCGTCCCCGCCGTCGTGGCCGCGGCGGCCGGCGACGACGACGCGGGGTACCCGCATTGCAGCTGCGACGGCAGCGGCAAGACAACTGCAGCGCATGGATGGATTCGCGCCACTTCCTGTGCCGGCGCGCGTTAGTTCTCACAAAGAGGAAGGAAGGAGGCGGCGTGGATGGTAGAGGAAAAAATAATCGAAAAAGGAGCTAGCAATTAAAAGAAATAAAATTATAAGGGTGTACATGTAAAAAATAGTCTGCCACATCAGCGATTTAACGCCTGTCTTGACGGAGTGACGAACGGGGCTCTTACACACAACTATGTGACCACAAGTTGGCACTTTTTGAGTTCGTGACCAATGCGCTCATATGTGGCAACTTCGTGACCCCTCAAGCGTTTAGCTCTATTTTTTACCATACAGAAAAAACGGTAGCTTCATTATTAACTACTTCTAACCGATTCATGTGATGGTCACCAAAGTATGTTGCTACTCAAGTTTACTGAATATGGATTGATACAAATCATGGGAGTGCATCCTTCAGGCTCCTCGCGTATACTTCCAACCTCTTCAATCCTTCTCTTGGGGAGTCTGCTTCACCAAGCTGCTTCACCATCGCACTACCAATTATCACTCCGTCTGCACCCCATTGCGCAACCTGCCACGTCCACTTGCATTCTTTAAGTAAGAACAACATACTACCATGCGAAAAATTGGATAAGACATGAAGGTGGATCTTCCTATGTATATATAGGAAAATGTCTTTTACCTGCCTAACATGGTCTGGTGTCGATATGCCAAATCCAACGGCGACTGCTTTGTTAGTGACCTACAGATTATAACAAAGCCTCGTGAATTATAGTAACAAGATGACTGGAGAGATCAATTGCTACATTTATTTTGATTAAAAAGGGAGTTATAATTTGTTTTGAAAAACCTGCTTAATCTCCTTAAGAAGATCCTTGACGCGTGGGTTCACATCTAGTCGGGCGCCTGTAACTCCATTGATACTTACCTGCATAGTGTAATTAAAATCATAATCATCGCATCTCTTTTCACCGTAAAGCTAAACTTGCAACAAACAGTCCCAATTTTATGCATGTATGTGTTTGGCACTTACAAGGTAAACAAATCCTTCCGAAGCAACTGTGATCTCCTTCATCCTCTCTGACTTTGTAGATGGTGTTGTAAGCAGCACCTGCAGCCTTAAGTTTATTAGACTTGAGTACAAGTTTTGTGTATGGTCTTTAATATAGAACTTTGACCACAAATATATACCAAAGCATATGGATTGAGCATGTACAAATACTTTTATTTCATATCTGTTTATACTACTTTGCAAACATGTCATAAGAGAAAGGCATACAAAAGTATTAGTTGTTGACAAAGAATTTCAAGAGCGCCTTAGATTAGGACAGAAGAGTGATAGATAGTCCGGAACGTAAATTAGGAAGATCTTACCAGCTCTATGTCGTTCTTCACGGCTTCGTTACTGAGAACACTTGTCTCGGCATAAGGAAGATCAGGTACTATGAGACCTGTAACACGTGAGACAAACTACCAAATTAGCAGTGAGATTAAGTGGCTAACGAAATGTGTGTGGTCTTAAGTGAGATGAAATCTATCTTATTTACCTCGTACACCGGCGTCTTTGGCTGCAGCGGTAAAGCTCCCCGTCCCTCTGCGCGCGATGGGGTTGAAGTAGGAGAAGATGACCACTGGACATGACAACTCACGTGTCACCTCCTTCAGCATCGACAACACGACGTCGACCGACGCCCCGCCGGCCAGCGCCCTCGCCGCGGAGGCTTGGATGACTGGACCGTCGGCGTATGGGTCTGAGAAGGGCATGCCAAGCTCGATGATGTCGGCACCACATGCATCGAGGAGCCTGAGCGCCTCTGCCGTCGTCGCCAGGTCGGGATCACCAGCGGTGATGTATGGGATGAACGCCGTCTGCATGCTTGCGTGCAATTTTTTTATAAATTTGATTAAAGTATTATAATGAGGTAGAATCATATGAGTTTTTTCAAGAACAGAGCGAGTACAATGATAGAGTTCGAAACAAGCTTCACATTTTAGATATTGACCTGCAAAGTTTCAGGTTCACGCACTTTTTTCGTTTGAGGGAAAAAAGGTAACTTATGTGCACGTATCTCGATGCAAAACAAGAGGTGAGCTTTAAAAAATTGATCGATCTTTTGCCTGTGTACGCATGAGGATGACGCTAATTATAAGCTCGGTGACATGCATGCGTACGTACCTTGCCCTGCTCCTTAATCCTCGACAAGGTCTGTGCCACCGAGAGGCTCCGCCGGTTGGCGACGGGAACTAATAACGCCGCTGGAACGCGCGGCGTTGTGGGCACCATCCGCGGTCCGCCTACCCGGCTGGTCCAGCGAGCCTACCGCCGCCGCCGCCGCGGTGACCGTCCTCAGCACAAGCCTCTTTGGCGGCACGGCCGCCATCGCCGCACCGACCGCCGGACGGCTCAGCCGCAGCCCGCACGATCGGGACGGGGACGCCTTGAGAGCAAAACCCATGCAACTAATGGATGCCAGTACTATGCTAGGCACTTGTAGTATATGTGAGCGTCGAGACAGAGCGAATGTAGAAGAAACACTTGGGTCTGTGCGCGTTTATATAGCAGCAGACGCAAAGCAGAGAGCTCGCAGCTAGCCGTACGCTCATGAGTCGAAGACCGCAAACTTAAAGATCTCGGGAACCATATCGTCGACGAAGGACGAAGCCAACCACGGGTTTTTTCTGTAAATAAAAGGGCTCTTTTTAGATGAAGCCACACTACGGGAAAGACTCAAGACGCCGACGGCCAGGACCTACGCCGACGGTCAAATGTCGGGGCCATCGGTGTAGACCCCGACCAGGCCAGCCTAGATCTTTTCTCTCTTTTTTTAGCTACGCCGACGGCATGCCGTCGGCCTAGCTTTTTTTTTTTGAGCTACACCGACGGCATGTCGTCGGCCTAGCTCTGTTTTTATTACTTACTCACTGTTTTGAGCATAACTTTTGCATTGGAACTCGGATTTCGATGTTCTTTAGCTCGTTTCGAAGAGGGGCTCCGGAGCGTCGGAATCCAACCAAAAGTTAGGTGGTTCCATACCAAGTGGGTACAAGTGTGTTTTGGGTTGTAGATGTCCAAGATTCCACTCCGGGATGTTTGCGACTTCACCGTCATCAGTTTCTCTCTAGTGAGTTTCAGGACTTACAGCTGGAAACTCCCACTTCGGTCGAATTGGAGGGAATCGTATGAAGAGTTAGTCGTATAAGTCTGGTTTTTCTCCAGTGGGGCTAGGTTTTCACCGGAGAGGGGCTCCGGAGCGTCGGGATCCCACCACAGGCTAGGGGGTGCCATACCATGTGTGTACAAGTGTGTTATGGGTTTTGGATGGCAAAGATTGCACTCCGGGGTGTGACCTGCTTCACCGACATCCACTTCTCTCTAGGGAGTTTCATGACTTATAGCATGAAATTCCCGAATTGGACAAGCCGGAGGGAAACTTGTGAAGACTTAGGTTATACCTTTGTCTTGTGACTTCCTAGGGCCTAGCCTAACACAACCAAGCAACTAGGTACACTTTGCTACCCCATTTTGACGCCGGTACCGGTTATATTCGTATAAGTCTGGTTTTTCTCCAACGGGGCTAGGGTTTCACCGGAGTGGGGCTCCGGAGCGTCGGGTTCCCACCACAAGCTAGTGGGTGCCATACCATGTGTGTAAAAGTGTGTTATGGGTTTTGGATGACAAAGATTGCACTCCAGGGTGTGACCTGCTTCACCGGCATCCACTTCTCTCTAGGGAGTTTACATGCACTTATAGCGTGATAGTCCCCGATTGGACAAGCCGGAGGGAAACTTGTCAAGAGTTGAGTTATGGATGATATGTATGTCATATTTGGATTTCTCTCATTTTTCTAATCGATTTAGACATATTATTTGTCACATTTCGATTTACGGATTTGTAGATATGAATTATTCAATATTAAATAGAAAAGGCAAATAAGTTAATTATTATTTGAATTCAAGAATATTTTAATTCAAGATTATTATTAATGATTCATTTCTTTTTATTTAAATAATTATTTGGATACATAAAATAAAGGTTTGTGACATCATACTCCATGTGTTAATATGATTGATAGAATACTATTGTCAGTAAAACATCTGTTGTTTCTAGGTAGCTCATAGGGAAGGAACTAAGAAGTTAAGCGTGTTGGGGCTGGAGTAGTCTGAGGATGGGTGACCTGTGAGGAAGTGTTAGTAGAAGCGAGTAATTAAGATTGGAATTAGGAATGCTTAGAGATAAATGTGTCTCTAGTGCGATTAAGTGATTAAACAATTCAAAAAAAATGGGGGAAAAATTTTGAAAAAAAAAATTAAACAAAATTGTGCCAATTCATAGGCCGACGGCTTTTCTACGCCGACGGCAGCTAGGCTACGCCGACGGGGATACGCCGACGGCCACCGTCGGCCTACCCCTACGCCGACGGTTTTCAGCCTTTCCCCAACGGCAGGGGGCCATCGGTGTCTGGTCTGTTTCCCGTAGTGCCACCGGTACAAACGAAAAGGAATTAACACATTTTCTAATTACCAGCGTTTTCCTCGCGTTACAATATATTGGGTTCAAACATAGAAAACCATTTTAAAAAAAATTGTCTCTGTAGCAGGTACGAACCTCGACCTCTCTGTCATCTTGTCCTGTGTCTTGTATATGCTAAATAAATTGATCGTGACAATCTAACGAGGTGCCCAGCAAAAAAGTTGTGGTGATATTCAGTGTGGTCAGTTTCAGACCAGAGAAAGTACTGATAACGAGATAGATATTTGCATTTTGCTATCGATGGTAAAGGACGGTATCCCCGGTACCCCGCATGGTGAAGATATTTTGGGATAGTACGGTCTGTCACCGTTGTGTTAAGACGCATCAACCAAACATGTAACATGTGTGCAGGCATCAGTTTCATGCGTCTTGCAGGGACGGGGTGTAAGGAAATATGGTTATTAGGCTCATCATACATTGCAATGTAGAGTAGTAGTTATCCTGTGATAATACATTAATTTACGGTTCTTCTATTTCTAAGAAACGAGCGAGAAATATGTATTTTTCTAAGTCGACACTATGCAGTGTCTTGTCATAATACGGTTTTTTTTCATAAACTTATCATAGATCAATATATAAAGCCTGGAAAGGATCTCCCCCCCCCCCCCCCCCCCCCCCCTCCCCCCCTCCGCGGAGCCACGTCGTCCTCATTTCCGGACCGTCCGATCCGCGCCATCCGACGGCCAGGAGTCGTCCACGCCACCCCCAGCACGCGATATTGTTCATATCTACAGTGCACACGAATTTCTACCAATCAGAAGGCGCCACGTCGCCCGGTCACCGGCCGGTCGCGCCGGTGGCCAGCCGGTCACCCCTCCCGCACGGATTTTGGCGCAAAATTTTACAGAAAACCCCCGCAAAGGACTGATACGCAAATTCCGGAAACGGCAGGGACCTCTGTACAAAAACGTGAACACAACTCACCTCCCTCTTCCCCTCTCCCCGCGCGAGCCCGAGTTCGCCGGCGCCGCCGACGCGTGCCCCCGCCGCTCCGCCTCTCCCCGTTCAGATCGACTCACACGGCGACCTCCGCCGTCGCGCCCTCTCCCTCCTCGCCGACAGCCGCGTGCCGGAACGCTGCGAGCTCGCCGGAATCGACGCCGCCGTGCTCGCAGGCCGCCGCCGTGCTCGCAGGCCGCCGCCGCGTTCGCAGGCTGCCGGCGACGCTCCGGCGACCCAGAAGAGGCGGCGCCGCCGCTCCCGGGCACCCCGCATCTACGCGCCTCCGGCGAGCCCATGCGCGTGTCCCATCTCGCGGTGGCGCGACGCCGGCGTGCTCCACGCCGCCGCGGCAGTGCCAGTCCAGGCCATTGCTGACATCACTGCGACGTCAGCGTGGGACCTAGCTGTCAGGGTCTTCCTCTTTTCGCAGACATGTCCAGAAAATATTATTTCCATGACAGGTGGGCCCTACCAATTTATTCGAATTTCTGAAACTGAATAATGTTACAAATCCAACAACTTTAAATCTATCCACCGAAAAAAAATCAAAATAACCACAAAAAAATGCAGACTATTTATGTCATGCGATCGAATTTCAAATTTGAATAATTTTAAATTAAAAACGACTTCCAAACCTGGCCATTTTGTAAAGTGAAAATAATTCAATCCTGAATAACTTCCCAATATGAACAATTTTTAAAACTGAACACTTTTTAAACATAAACATTTTTTGAATTCCAATAATTTTCAAACCTAAAAATATTTTTGAATGCGTACATTTCCAAATTTAAATTAATTATCAAATTAGTTAATATTTGTAGATAACCATAATATAATTCCTCTGATTATGGTGCTAAATAAGAAAATTATGGCAAAATGAAACCATACTAGATCATTCCAATTAGGCTAACATATTTAGAGGTAATATAACTTAAAACTCTCTAATTATGTACTTAAATTTAAAAAGTGCCTGATTAAATAAATATTTGGAAAAATGCAAATTCATTTCCTCTAAATATGGATTGAATTTTAATTGAACTTAATAAATGCTCATATAATGTATTACCCCCGATTGTTGAGTTAAATTAAAATTTTAAAACAAAACTCAAACATATTACAAAAAAGAATTGCTAACTACTTATGGCATACGATCAAAATTCAAATATGAATATATTAAAACTTCAAAACATTTTTAAATGCGCACATTTCCAAAATTGAAATTTACCACACGAGCGTGGTGTATGCCTCGGGAAAAAATATCAAAATTATCACAAAAATACAAAATTTCGAAGTATAAACAATTTTTAACAGTAAACTTTATTTGCATTCCAACAATTTTCAAGACTGCACAATTTTCAAATGTGAACATTTCCAAATTTGAATTTTGCCACACGTGCATGGCATATACATTTGAATATTTCAAAAAATTAAATGCCTTTCAAATCTACCCATTTCATAAACGTGAAAAGAATTCAAATCTGAATAACTTCCCAATTTGATTAAATTTCGAAATCTGAACAATTTTTAAATCTAAACTTTCTTCGCATTTCAAAAAAATTCAAATCTTCACAACTTTTACATATCGACATTTTCACTTTCTTCGCATTTGCCGCGCTAAGTTCCCTAGTAATACAAATAGTTAAGAAGAACTTCATCATATCGCTAGATGTCGACGAGTAATAACTCGCACTGCGAAATAGTTATTCTCATCATTATTTAATTAGAGTAATAGCTTCCTAGCAATAGTTGACGTTTATGGATATTGGTAAGGCCTGCACTCTGACACTAATGCCAACCCACATCTTTCTTACTCCTATGGCTCCATCCTCATGGTATGTACTTGGAGCTCCTTCGGAAATAGAAAACAGATCATATTATCCTATGGTCGTGATATTTTTATAACTTAGCCAAAAAGTACATATAATATGTATACAATTTGTGAAAACTTGTACATTTGTAGTATGGATAGGAACATAAATGTGAATTTTAAAGAAAATATGTTTTTCGTTGTATGTACTCGCTGCAATTTCAAAACATTTTTTACATCTTATTATGTAATTTCCTATAGTTTTAACTTATGTTTTTCTTCAGCTTAGATATTACCATAAATATTTTCTACCAAACTTCACGTATGTATGCGCGTACCTTTTACATACCTGATTTTGTTTATAATTGATACTAGGTATCAAGCTCTAACAAATCCGACATCTATTACATAATAAATCTCATCCACCCCATGTACCTACAAAGGGATTACACACATAGGTAGGAGGAACATGATGTGTTGATGAAGGATGGTTGATGATGACGACAGCGACAAAATCACCTCTTCGGAGGCCAAGACCTTCCTCCTAAATAGACCTCCCAAAGGTAAACAGAGGTGGTGGTGTCTCCATCTCAAGAAAAAATATTGAAAAATCTATGTATGGGTTTTCGAGGCAAAAGAAAAATATAGACCGAAGGAGGGCGTGAAGAGGTGCCCGAGGTGCCAACGGGGGTCCCATATGGGGGCCCCTTCTAGTGGCGTGGGACACCGCGTGGGGTGGCACGAGGCGCCCCTCCACTTCATCATCTCGGTCCGTGACTTTTTCGCCCGAAAGAATTTAGTGTGTGATTTCCTTTTTCACGCCTTTTCTGCCAAAAAATTAATACCATAGAAAACTTGCGGAAAACAGCATTGGTCCGGATTAGTTTTTATTCAATCTATGCAAGTTATAAATAAAAATAATAGAAATAGTGTTTCAAAAATTAGATACGCTTGAGGCGTATCAGCTCGCAAAGTTTTAGCTTATTGCTTGGCCTCAACCAATTTAGTTGACAAACCGAATGCGACAAATAATTTTTTTATGAACCCATTTGCTTTTCTTAGATTGGTGGGTCGCGGTTGAGAATCCGGGGCACAATGCCTGGATGCCTTGATCGCCCCATTGTCGAGTTTGTAAGGGTGGTGTCAGCCATGAAGCTGGTTTCAGTTTGTTTGATGTATGCTCTTGTTAGTGTTTTGTTAAATAATCTAATAAAGAAGGCCATATGTACATCTTCGATGCAGGGGCTGGGGTCTCAACGTCTTTTCAAAAAAATAAGTGTAAAAAGAACGAGTAATGTATAATTTGTTGAAATATATGTTGCTCACATTTCTCCATCAATTTTTGAACTTATAGTTGGATTGAATCGGTCAATGCATTAAAAAATGTGTAAACCCCATATATTTTATCACCAAACTAGCACGTCGATCCAATTAACTTATGAGAATCCTTGATATATATGTACATATGACAAACTAGCTTCCTATATTTATAAACTATGGCAGTGCATCCTTTAGGCTTCTGGCATATTCTTCCAATCTCTTTAACCCTTCTCTCGGAGAAGCTGCTTCACCCAACTGTTTCACCATTGCACTTCCAATGATCACTGCATCTGCACCCCACTCTGCAATCTGTGTCCATTTGTTAAAATTTCATTTAGCGTGTTGAGTTCTCAATAGAATTTCAATAGTTTCTTGTAAGTATTCTTATCTATCAATAGGGGATTTTACCTGTCTAACATGTTCAGGTGTCGATATGCCAAAGCCTACCGCCACTGCTTTGTCGGTGACCTGCAGATAATAACGAAACCGTATGAGCATGTGTGTAGTACTAGGACACAAATAACTTGTAGTACTACAATTGGCTGACAATATGGGTGAATTTAAAAATCTTTTTATGCAGACCTGCTTAATCTCCTTGAGGCGATCCTTGACACGCGGGTCCACAGTTGCTCGTGGACCTGTAACTCCATTGGCACTTACGAGGTAAACGAACCCCTGTGAAGCCCCTGCGATCTCCTTCGTCCTCTCCGCTGGTGTGGTCGGTGTTGTAAGTAGGACCTGCAACCATTAGTTAAAAGAAACTGTTAATGGCTGCAACTACAAATCCTGCTCTGTTTCAGAGGGCTGAGCACGTACAAGCTCTAGGCTGTTCTTGCTGGCCTCATGCCTGAATGCACATGTCTCGGGCTCGACATAAGGAAGATCAGGCACTATAAGACCTTGCACTCCGGCTTCTTTGACTGCGGCGTAGAAGCTCGCCGCCCCCCGCCGCACGATGGGCCCGAGGTACGAGAAGAGCACCACCGGGCAGGACAGCTCCGGCGTCACCTCCTTCAGCATGGACAGCACGGCGTCGATCGTCGTCCCGCCGGCCAGCGCCCTCGCCGCGGAGGCCCGGATGATGGGTCCGTCGGCGTAGGGGTCGGAGAAGGGCACGCCGAGCTCGATGACGTCGGCGCCGCAGGCGTCGAGGAGCCTGAGAGCATCTGCCGTCGTCTCCAGGTCCGGGTCGCCGGCCGTGATGTACGGGATGAACGCCGTCTGCGCACACACACACGGGCCAAAACTTAAGCATCAGTTGATCGGTGTTGCTGCGAATTAGTAATAAATTCAGTGCCATAAAATGCACGCGTACGTACCTTGCCCTGGTCCTTTATCTTCGACAAGGTGTGCGCCACCGACAAGGCGCACCTGCTTGCGACGGGCGCGAACGGCGCCGGCGCCAGGACACGCGGCGCCCTGACAACAAGCCTCCCTGGCGTAGACATGGCCACGGCCGGGTCGATCGAGTCCGCCGACGTGGCGGCGGCGGCGACCGCCCGGACCACAAACCTCCTCGGCACGGTCACCGCCACCAGAGCCGCCGCGGCACCGCGCCGCCCCGGATGGCCCAACGCGGCTGAGGACGACGGCGACGCGGACGCCTTGATCGCGAAAACCATGTAGCTAATGGACGCGGCCGGAGTAGCTAGCAACCTCAGTCTGTGTAGCTAGGTGGAGTATAGGTGAGCGTCTGAGCGGGTGTAGAAGAAACACTTGCTTCGTGTCTGGGTGGTCTGGTCTGTGCTCGTTTATATAGCAGCAGCAGAGAGGCCGGAGCTGAGCTAGGCACTCCGACGAGGTCATGGCAGCGACATGAGTACAGCTATTCAGTCCAGATTCAGGGAACTCAAGGAGGAAGCCACGATCGGTCAATTCACCGCGAGGGGAACGTGCAGTACGACCTCTGTTGCCACGGCGCGTCGCTACTTCTGCACTAGCTACCATGTAAAACGTGTCAGTTCAGTTCGGGCCTCTCGCCGTCCATCGGTACAGGGACGAATGGAGCAATGAGCGCTCCAGGGTTGAAACGTCAAACAGAGAGAGACAAGCTAGATCCCAGTCTAGGACATTCTCAGAGATGACGGGGTGGCACACACGTAGCGCATCGTTTGAAACATGTGTTGCGCGTGTTCAGTTTGTTCCTACTTTCTTGAACTGTCGTCAGAGATCCCAGGGTCAGTTTTGACAAAAAAAATCGGTGGGGTTACTTTTGACAATTCTATTGGACAGTGGGTCATATTTGTAAAAAAATCAATTCAAACAAAACAAAAATAAAACTGTCAATGGCTGCAGCTACAAATCCTACTCTGTTTCAAATATATTGTTGAAGAGCGCTGAGCCCGTACAAGCTTTTTGGAGGGCCGTAGCTTCAGCTGTCGCAGAATCCAATAAGTTTGCGAGAGGCCAGCAAGCCCCAGCGACAGCCTCCCCCCCTTGTCCTTCCTCAGAACAGCACCAGCTGCAAACGAGCCATTAACAAAGAAAGCAGCATCAATATTCATTTTATAGGTATGTAAAGGAGGTTTCACCCAAAATGATTCCCGTGGATCCTTTCCTGACTGTACACCCATGAAATTGGAGGCAAGAACCATAATTGAGAAAGTTGATCTGGATGGAGTTGCCACTGTTTCCCCCTTCACAGCCTCCCTACGTTGTCACCATATGTACAATGCTCCATAGAATGTCCTAGACTGGGTTTCGAAACGTCGGACCTGCTCCTCGTTGCGATTAATTCGTCGCTCGAAAGTATGATTCCATTGCACATAATTTGCCGCTCTAACTGAAAAGTTTTCGTTAAGTGTCATGCCACAAAGTCATATTTCATATCTATAAAGTTGATCCGCACTAAATGTATTTAAATGTTTGCAAGCTGATTCCACAATGAGCCACGTCACCTGAAATAATCAGAGCCATTTGATCAAATTTAGACGCACTGGATTTTCCACAAGATCACAATTAAAGGTCTATCTGTGTGTTTCCATGCCACAGCTCCTGGAACAGTCGCTTCTAAGACGGAAGGCTCAAGCTGAGCCCGGCTTTGAATTAACGAAGCCAACAACCGGCTAAGAGTTACATCAAGAGTTACAACACACACATGCGCAAAGCGCACCCCGAAACGAACAACAAAAGACAACAAAAAAGAACGCCAAGCTGGAGCGCCAGTGATGACTCCCAAGTGCAGGAGATCAATTGTAGTACCTTTCGAATAGAAAAGGTTGTCGAACCCACGAGGAGCTGAAGGTATTGGTTATTAGAAATGATAAATAGACAATAAAAGATGCAAGTGTTTTTGGTATTTTCGATTGTATAATTGCAAGACAGTGACAATGCAGCAGGTAAATGGTAACAAGTAAAAGCTCTCAAAGAGAGAGAAAGCCCAATCCTCTATGTGTAAGAGGACAAGCTCAAGTGATGTGTAACTTATATGTGGAAAACGTTCCCGAGGGCGGCATGGATATTGCTAGGCATATAGATTTATTAAACAACACGTTGAATATCTTGTCTAGTTTTAATCTTCTTCGGACGGAGCTATTATTAGGTACAGCTAAATAAATAGACTAAACCCCTTATGATGGATCATGTGGCCAATTAAATGACAGCACAAGAATTATTAAGATATAAAATCCCACCATAGCATTACGCTCTAGGTCCCCGATACTAATACCCCGTAAAGTAACTTAATGATTCGGTCTCAGGCTTTCGTGTCCTCCCAAGTCTCCCTCACGCCATTACACTACGGTGTTCTCCTATGAGCCCATATAGGTGAAGTGTTGTGCAGTCGACGTTCGCACAACACCATCATAGAATCACACAAAAAGATAAACACTAGACAAAATACCAACACATGTCATATATAAATCATTGCCAATTCATCCTATGCCCTCAGGAACATACGGGAACTACTCACAACGTGCAAACATGGTGATGATCAGTGGCATAAATGGTACAACACAATCTGAAAGTATAACTCCACCAACAAATAATGACAAGTACTCAATCACAAACATGAATAGGAGCACGAGACAAGTATCTAGGGTATAGCAACTCTCAAACTACGAGGGGACGGAGTGGATCACGGAGATGATGATGGAGATGGTGCTGGTCTTGGTGATGGTGATGATGTAGAGGCCTCCTCCCACGCCAAGGAGGAGAGGTGATGATGATGACGGTGATTTCCCCCTTCTCCGGAGCTCCGGAGCAGCAGGATCTGATCCCCCTCGGAGGGAATCAGGAGTTTCGCCGCCGCCGCGCCTCGGATGGACTTCGAAAAATTAGGGCGTTACTTTTCGGGCGAGACGGAGACCTCGTTAAAAAGCCCCAGGCGAGGAAGTGCCCGAGGCTCCTTTTGGTGGGTCCCACGCGGTCAGGGAATCTGGCCGCGTGGGCCCACCTATTTTGGGCCTCGTGGCCTTCCTTCCTTGCTTCTTCTTCCCTCTGGTGTTCTCCCGAAGAAAAACCAGCTGTGCAATTTTCCTTTTATTAATTGGGCCTTCGTAGCTCCTGAAACAATAAAAACACAAAAAGGAGGTTTTCTGCCTCCCAGAAATTAAATACTAAAAATAGGGACTTTGTAGGAAAGTCCCCTAAATCATCTAAAACATGTAAAAACAATGATATAATAATGCAAATAACATCCTAATATGGTGGTATAAGTGGTATAGATGATGATATAAAATGCACGTATCAACTCCCCCAAGCTTAAACCCTTACTTGTCCTCAAGTAAGTAAGGACATAGATCATTACATGCATCAATGGACTTATGGTTGATAAATAAATACGAGCATTGTATCATCATCATATTCAATTGCAATGTAAGATTAATGAATTAAAACTCATACACATAAGGGCAGCATAAGTAGAAGCTCTAGCAATCACCCCTTACACTTTGAAAGCAAATAACCATTGTATGTTGGACAATTGAATCACACTATTTTTAACATGCTTTTGCTCTTATGGCTAGCATCATAATGTTTAATACTTTACTGAAGTTTAAAGACAAGATAAACTCTCATTGGATAACAAGTTAAAGAAGACAAATGAAAAGACAGATATAAAATTATTTGCACCCTTGCTTCACTAGTAACTAGTGCAAACTTTAGTCATGGATGTTTCAATCAAGTTCTTATGCTCAAACAACCTTTATCTCACACTTTCCATGGCTAACCGAATCCTCGGGTGCCTTCCTTTCATACACTTTACAAAAGCATAAGTATTGACACATCCATGATCATTAATTTGCTCAAAAGATACTAGATTCTAACAAGAGTGTTTCATATCCTTTTCATTAACTATTCCCAACTTTTTATGCTACAAGACTATATCTCAACCTTAAACTTATTAATTCTCAAGTCATAATGACTCACTCTTTTCTTATTTATATTGAGCTAGATTCTACAATTGTCCAACATACTCAAGTTAATTAAATTCAAGGCAAGATGTGACTGAAACCTCTAAAATAAACCACGCTCATTTGCATGAGTGTTACCCATAAATCTCCAAACAAGAGAATCATGGATGACACCATACTTTAATATTCATTGATAAACCATAAGATAGGGATACATGATAATGCTCCATGAGCTCACACAAGCCTAAAAGAGATTGATAACTAAATGATAAAAGCAAAACACACCATGACTAGATAGATATGATAAACTAGTAAAGATAAAGACTAGGTGGAACTCCCCCAAGCTTGACGTTTTACGGAGGCTCTTTATTTCTTCTCTTTGTCTTCATAATAATTCTCTTCAAGTTCTCCAATGATGCCCATCATAAGATTGTAGGCTTGCTCAAATTTGTTTGCAGCTTTTCCCAGCTTTTCCATGAGATTCTTCTCCACCGTCTTCTTGTTAGGCTTCCACTCCGGGCTTGGTACTTTCACATTCGGGATCTTACGGTCCCATTCACCAGGATAGTTCTCTTGAGTGACACGCTTGAATTCCCTGTCAATAAGAGTAGAAGCTACGTTTCTGCTAGCAAGTGCGTGTCTAGGGGCCTTCCCTCCTGTGCTCATGCGCGCCGTCTGCCTCTTGTTTCCAAGAGACACGTTCACCTTCACAGCAGCAACAGGGATAGGGGAAGGTGGTGCTGAAGCCAGAGGCGCGATGTCGAGGCATGGCTCGATTTCTTCCTCTTCTTCTTCCACCTTCTCCTCGTCCGGCTCGTAGTCTTCATCATCTGAGTAGTCCTTCCTCTTCCTGTTCCTCCTCCACATGGAAGTGGGGCTGAGGCCCTCGAGCTCGTCATCATCTCTGTCCATGGAGGAGCATTGGAAGGAGTCTCCCGAAGACATGGCTAAAAACCTGACAGACAGAAACAGCAAAAGCAAAGAACGCTCGAAAGCTCTCGGTACGAGATTAGATTGACGAAACGGGGTATATATTGACGGTTTTTAGGGCAAGACGAAGAGTCGGAGTCGAAAACGGGACGAATCGGGACTCCGAGGGGCAAAAGGAGTGGGCCCACGCGGTCAGGGAATCTGGCCGCGTGGGACTGCTAGCTCTAAGTTGACGAGGGAATATTTCCCCGGCAACAGTGCCAGAAACTCTGCTTGTACGTCACACGTCAGTTGGGAACCCCAAGAGGAAGGTATGATGAGTGCAGCGGCAAGTTTTCCCTCAGTATGAAACCAAGGTTTAATCGAACCAGTAGGAAAACGAGGTTTGCTTCGAAGGTGTTGGTGAAGGAGTGTAGTGCGGCGCAACACCAGGGATTCCGGTGCCAACGTGGAACCTGCACAACACAATCAAACTACTTTGCCCCAACTTATCAGTGAGGTTGTCAATCTCACCGGCTTGCTGAAAACAAAGGGTTAAACGTATCGAATGGAAAATGATGTTTGTTTGCATAAAACAGTAGAGAACAATGATTGCAGTAGATTGTATTTCAGATGTAAAAGAATGGACCGGGGTCCACAGTTCACTAGTGGTGTCTCTCCAATAAGATAACTAACATGCTGGGTAAACAAATTACAGCTGGGCAATTGACAATTGATAAGTGCATATAACATGCATGTGTGAGCTGTGGTGTCTACTATGAGATTCATTTGGGCATTACGACAAAGTACATAGACCGCTATCCAGCATGCATCTATGCCTAAATAGTCCACTTTCCGGTTAACATCCGTACCCCTTCCAGTATTAAGTTGCAAGCAACAGACAATTGCATTAAGTAATGTGCGTAATGTAAACAATACATTTATCCTTGAATAAAGCATTGCTGTTTTACCCTAGTGGCAACAACACATCTACAACCTTAGAACTTGCTGTCACTATCCCAGGTTAAATAGAGGTTGAACCCAACTATCATGCATAAATACCCCCTCTTGGAGTTACAAGTATTCACTTGGCCAAGGGTTCAACAAGTAACGGAGAGCATGCAAGATCACAAATGACATAGACATGATAATATAATATTCAGCTCCACATAGGTATCAATATAAGTCAGATCCCAGCAAACACAACATGTAGCATTACAATAAGATGATCCTGATCATGATAGGCAGCTCACAAGATCTAAACATGATGGCACAAGTGGAGAAGACAACCATCTAGCTACTGCTATGGACCCATAGTCCAAGGATGAACTACTCACGCATCACTCCGGAGGCGGGCATGGCGATGTAGAGCCCTCCGGTGATGATTCCCCTCTCCGGCAGGGTGCCGGGAAGAGCTTCAGAAACCCCCGAGTTAGGGTTGACGACGGCGGCGGCAGCGAATATGTTCTGGATGAAAGGCTCGGTGTTTTAGGGTTTTCACGCCTCGGGGAATAAATAGGCGAAGGGGCGATGTCGGCGGACCCCCGAGGGGCCCAAACCACCAGGTGGCGCGGCTGGGCCCACTGCCGCGCCGCCAGGTGGTTTGGCCACCTCGTGGCTCTTCTTCGTCTCTCCTTCGGACTCCGTGTACGTGCTGGAAAATAGGGACTTGGCCTTTTGTTTCGTGCAATTCCGAGAATATTTCCAGAAGTAACTTTCTGAAACCAAAAACAGCAGAAAACAGGGAACTGGCACTGTGGCATCTTGTTAATAGGTTAGTCCCAGAAAATGCATAAAAGTGATATGAAGTGTATACAAAACATGTAGCAAATGGTATAATATAAGCATGGAACAGCAGAAATTATGGATACGTTGGAGACGTATCAAGCATCCCCAAGCTTAGTTCTACTCGTCCTCGAGTAGGTAAAACGATAACAACAAATAATTTCTGAGGAGACATGCTTTCACACAATCTTGATCAATATATTGCAAGGCTCATGTCATGAATGAAGTGACTCAAAGCAATGATCTATAGTTTGCTAACAAATAGATAAAGAGTAAACAATGAATCATATAAGCAAAAACTTTTCATGAATAGTACTTTCAAGACAAGCATCAAAAAGTTTTGCATAAGAGGTAACTCATAAAGCAATAGATTCAAAGTAAAAGGCATTGAAGCAACACAAAGGATGATTAAGTTTCAACATTTGCTTTCAACTTGTAACATGTATATCTCATGGATAGTTGTCAACATAAAGCAATATAACAAGTGCAATAAGTAAACATGTAAGAATCAATGCACAAAGTTGACACAAGTGTTTGCTTCTAAGATAGAAAGGAGTAGGTAAACTGACTCAACATAAAGTAAAAGATAGGCCCTTCGCAGAAGGAAGCAGGGATTAAATCATGTGCTAGAGCTTTTTAAGTTTTCGAAAGCATATAGAGAGCACAAAATAAGTATTTGAGAGGTGTTTGTTGTTGTCAACGAATGGTAGTGGGCACTCTAACCCCCTTGTCAACCAGACTTTCAAGAGCGGCTCTCATGAAGGACGTTATCTCTACCAGCAAGGTAGATCATCCCTCTTCTCTTTTGTTTACACATGTATTTTAGTTTCTTTATAGATGACACTCCTCCCAACCTTTTGCTTACACAAGCCATGGCTAACCGAATCCTCGGGTGCCTTCCAACATTCACATACCATGGAGGAGTGTCTATTTGCAAAATTAAGTTGCTTACTGATAAATCAGGGCAAAACATGTGAAGAGAATTATTAATGAAAGTTGTAATTAATTGGGGCTGGGCACCCCGTTGCCAGCTCTTTTTGCAAATTATTGGATAAGCGGATGTATATGCCACTAGTCCATTGGTGAAAGTCTGTCAGAGGTAATGACAAGATTGAAAGATA